>JAAIXI010000223.1:2050488-2189583 GCA_013403645.1 Heliconius nattereri
TAAGTATTTTAATGTATTGGTATATATCGAAAATATTACAAATATGAGAAAAAAAAACGTATCCTATATTCATCCCGAGACCCTCAAGTATCTCTATATGAGTATTTTATCACAATTAAATTAGCGGTTTGGCCCTGATTGCGTAAAAGACAGACAGACAGACAGACAGACAGAGTTACTTTCGAATTTATAATATAGGTATGGATAGCATAGGTACCTACAGCAAATAACTGTTTTAATCGTACAGATTTACAATTTTTTTGATATTTTTTTGATATTTCACTTCTTACCATGTTGTTGAAAAGTAGGCAGGGTGTCCAAAGCTCCTTCCAGTACAATCATCTGGGCGGCGTACCTCCACCGCGACAGATTACCTAGAGCGCGTATCGCTTCGCACGCGGCGGTATTCTTACCTTTTATCCATTTGCATGTAGCTGTAAACGATTATATTGTACAATATAATAAGTTTTTCTTTTTTTCAGCGCTTTATCACGCTGTATCCCGCACACAGCAGGGACAGAGGGAAACTAGTGTTAAGACACTCCGTTCTCAACGATACTCAACGCCGCGCTCTGCATCGACACCAGAGCGAAGGAATGGAAATATAAACGTAAATAAATATTTCACTTCCACGAGTGGGGATCGAACTCACAACCCTCGCGTTACAGTGACACCCTTGTGCCGCTGCGTCACGACGTGTAATAAGTTAGGGCCAATAATATTAAGCATTTTTATTTTCACGCTGTATCACGCAAATAGCAGGGTAGTGCTTCCACATTAGTGTTAGGACAGTCCGTTCCACATGCACTTCCCAATCTCCATTACCTACATTACTTTCATTTTCGTGAGATGCCCTCGAATGGGAATCGAGCCTACAAATCTCGTTTAAATTCACGCGGCGCACGCCACTGCGTTAGGACGGCCACCTGACAATATTATTCAAAAAATCAAACTTTCATACTCACTCTTACATAATAACTCCAGAGTGCTACTCTCAGGATAGTCCTCAGACGGTTCTAAGTAAAATGTTATATTATTTAACGTTGCCAATACAGCCGTCGCCAACTCTTCGCGACGTTCTAACAAACTGTTTTGTTCCTTTTCTGATAGAGTGTATAGCTGAAAAATGATTCATAAATAAGAATCATATATAATATTTTAGCAAACAGCACTGTAAAAAAGGGAACCTGGGAACCTAATGTTAAAACACTTCCCATTATGTACAGGATAAAGTCGAATTACAGACATCAGTTAAAAAAAACGATTTTGATTTTACCCGCAAATATTTTTACTAACTTTATTATCTGTTGATTTTTCAGCTACAGCCAGGCAAGATAGGAGAGCTCGTATAGTTCTCTCTGCGTAGTTCGCCGCAACACCGCGCCCTGCCAACTCCGCTAGGCATACATTTGCCACCACGCGTACTGTCTATTTAAAATATAAATAAAAAAATACTGTTATACAAACATACAAAAAAATAAATTTACTGTATCTTTATTAAATATAAGAGATACGCACAAAATGGCGGGCATTACGCTAAAAAACATAATATTTCGATTTGGCTAAATTTAAATCTGTCCTGTAATCGATCAAATCAATTTTTATCAGATTTCAGTGACTGAATTATATTATATACTTCATATTTTTAGAGTTAAATAAAATTATAACATTTATTACTTTAAATATAAGAATTTTAGTCTTATGTAAAATAAATAAGTGGTAAAAAAAAATTAAATAGACTAAATAATAACACAGGAAAATTATTTGAATTCTTACTTTTATTAAGACGTCTTCGTTAGAACCATCTGATCCACCGAGGTCCGAACCTAAGATATTTAATTGATTACTAATATTTAAAAAAAAAACAGATATTGAACTATCCAAGGGGATGAAATGTCTTCATTTGCCTTCCCTGTCAAGACAAAGGTTTCCGGGTCTGTTGCTCATTACACGATATCCTGAATTCGGCTTTAACAGTCTGTTATATATTCGTTGTCTTATATTTTAAGGAGAATTAAATATTTTCATGTATATTTAATAAATAGTAATATATTAAAAGCTGACCAACTAAGTGAAGATCTGGATCGGCATCAGGATCTTTTGAGTCGTTGTCGTTCCTCTGCGTATACAGCTCTAGTATGGTTAGAAGAACATCTACTCCTCCGTCTTCATTGTATATCTAATAGAAGAAACTTGCAGTAATGTAGAAAAAAATATATATAAAGAAAATAAATAAAAGGAAGTCCAAAAAGAAGAAACGCAAAAAACCAACTTACATGAATCCTGGCTAATTCATCTGCCGCCGCCATATTACCTAAAGTATAGGCAAGTCTGACTGCGAGAGGTGCTCTGGAAGCGCACGCCGCTAAAGCTTTTAGTATGGACCTGGTATTAGTAGGGCCGGTACATAGGAAACTACAACAATTTTCTTGTGCTGATAGAACACTGAAAATATCAAAGAAAATATTAAACAAGATTTAAAAATGTTACAGTAAAATATTATTATACAAATAAGAATCTTTAGAACAAAAAAATCGGTCGAGTGCGAGACCAAAAAACCCAACAAGGAATCCATACAAAGTCCAAGTTATATAAAAAAATAAATTAATAAATACTTGCAACCTTTGATTTCGTTGATTTTACCTACCTAAGACACCTAGCGATATTAGTAAGAACATCGCGATCAGTATGCAGCGTTAGAGCCGTCAACAACTCTGCTAGTGCCCCGCTAGACACAAAAGTGTCTCTGTGTCCCTCTTCCTCCCCCTGTTCTGTTCTATTTCCATCTCCCTCGATCTGTACCTGTCTTCTCTTCAGATTGCTTTTATCTCTTTCTACAAATTCATCGTTTGAGGCTAAGTTACGTAACGCGCCTGTAACTTGGTACAATGCGTGGGTCACTTGTTCAGACATTTGACGTGGCCTTTCTGCTTTCTGAAAAAGAAACAACGATGTACAACATCTAAATGTAAACAACGATTATGGGTTCGATTCTCACTCGGGAAAGAACCATTTTCCTTTTTTTTTTACTATGGTAACCAGACGAGACACCAATACACGATGTCTCGAAAATTGAACAGTAGAGAATGGTCATTCGAAGAGAACTAAGAGTCTTAACACTACGTGCCATTTGTTACCAACCTGCTATGCAAGGAAAAAACGAGATCTTCTTTTTCTATATGTATATAAAAAACTATAAGCAAAAACTCACAGCATTATTCAATATCTTCAAATGCAAGGCGGCCAGATGCAGCCCGCCGGCGCGATGCGCGAGCGCTCGCAGACGGGGCTCCAACGCCAGGAAGCGGAGCGCGCCTGCCGCGTACACGCACGACTCGCTTTCCTCTATCGGGTCTATTCTACCACTGCCTTCTATTAGCAGATCTGTAAATTATTCATAATATATATTTTTTAACCTCAATTTATTTTTCCATATTCTTCATTTCCATTTCTAAACAATTCACTGTTACTCAGCGATGGAATCCGGCTAATGCGTTACAGTAGAACATGTTTCCATTATCTAAAGAGGCTAAGTTTAATCTTACATAGATTCGGAAACGGAAACCTAGCAATAATATATATAAAATAAAAAATCAGTATATTGACAAAAATAATATTTTTGATATTAATAAGGAAAACTTTTTTTTGTAGTTTATTTATAAGTGACGATGTAACTGAAAATTACAATATGTAAAATGATACTACTTAGTTTATAAATAATATACAATCATAATTTAAAATCATTCCTTTTTACATATTTAATTTTACAGAAACAAATGTTTACCTAAGAGATTGCTGTTATGGAAGAAATGATCATTTTTATCATTCCTTGCAATTTTAAATATAAGTTTGCAAGCCGCCGCCAAATGTGCTCCAGTTACTCGCATCTAAGAAATACAAAAAAATATATAGTCATATACTTTGACTTCAACTTAACTTGTTAAGATTCAATTCAAGGGAATGAATTATTTCCTCGGTATGAAAATAAGACAAGTCACGGCATTATATACGCAATATATCTAAAATGGACCGAAAGTGGAAGATAGAAAATCTTAAAACTAGGTTCCCACTGCCTGGGACCCTGCTATATGCGCTATACGTCGTGAAACTAACAAAATATACACTTACAGTGAACATCGCCCTTGCAATGGCCACCAATACACTCTCGTCGTCGCTATCCACGTGCGCGTATAGCGCTCGAAGGACCAACTCTCTGAGACTCTTAGTTGGTGACGTTTTCAGTATTATGTTTTGTAAACATTGCATAATCTTCAATATATGTTCCACATTTTGATTTTTTTGTGACAATGCCTCCGCTAGTTCTAATAATGTCATGCTGAAAAAGAAAAAAAAAGGACTTTAATTTTTCTAGGACAATAGTTTCCATTGGTGAAGCAGCGCATATTTGATACTTCCCGAGTGAACAATGCATAAAATAATCAGAGTGGCCACAACTCGTTGACAGTACTGTACTTAAAACTAAAAGAAAAAAAAATTAAATCAGCTTCACGCTGTATCCCGCACACAGCACGGTAGGCAGAGGGAACCAAGAGTTAAGACACTCCGTTCCCCACTTTCTGCCGGAGGCATTGCCTGGTGAGTGGCAGAACTCAACGCCGCGTTTTTGTCTCGACACCAGAGCGAAGAAATGGAAACATAAACGTAAATAAATATTTCACGTCCTCGAGTGGGGATCGAACTCACAACCGTCGCGTTACAGTGCGACTGTAACCTTGCGCCGCCGAGCCAAAAAAAAAAGCTTAATCAAAATAGGTTACTTATTGTAATCATTGTTGACTGACACCGGCAGCTGACCGGCCAAGTGTTTGACTGACACGTCTCCAAAATTTGATACATCGTATGACGAAGACTTCGCTGTGGTAAATAATTTCTTTTTACTGGACGAATCGGGGCTAAGTGCTGTAATATTAAATATATTACACAATGCAAGGAGAACCTGACTATATTTGTATTCGATTTCCAATAGGGACGATAATTATATTTCTAATACTAGTTATATTAAAAGAAAAAAAAAAACAATATGATCAATATTTTTTATATAACCATCGTGGCACAGCGCCAGATTGTAAATGCGAGGGAGGATTCCTTAATAGTATTGAACTGGATTATTTAAATTTCATGTCATTCACCTTGGTAAGACAACAAAGCGCGGCGTTTAACTCCGCAACCTAACATGCAATGACTTGAAAATTAGAAACTACCTGCCCTATATGTATATGAATTGTAGTTTCGCAAATGTAATATTCTTAACACACAAATACTGTTTTCTTAGAATAACGATCTAATCAGCGAATAATGAAGTACCTACAAATTTATTAAGAAATCAAGTATGTCTATGAAATAATTAACTAACAACTCCTATATACAAGTACCTACATGTTGTTTATTTTAAAAATAATACTAGTTTCTTACATTTTATCGCATTATTATTTAATTTAGGAGTGTTATCAGAAACATCCGAGGAATCTTTTGTAGGAATCAATGGTTGTGATACTGAAATTGACTGAGCCAGATCTATATTATTTCGTGCTGAAAATATATTTCAACATATTTACTTAAAAATCAAATCAGCTTCAAGTTGTATCCCACAAACAGCAGGGTAGGCAGAGGGAACGTAATGTTAAAACACCGTTCCCCACTTTCCGCCGGATTCTGGAGGTATTGCGTGTTGGGAATTCAAACCGGAACTCAACGCCGTGCTTTGCCTGGACACCAGAGCAAAGAAAATGGAAATATAAATTCAAATAAATATCTCATTTCTTCGAGTGGGGGTCGAATTCAGAACCGTTGTGTTATAGTGACACGACGGCATTTACTTAATCCTGTAATAAAATAAAATATAATAATCATAATTAGTATAACATATTTTCAAAAAATATGGAAACATTTAAAATAGTTTAAAATATGGTTTAAAATATAAAAGGTTTTCTATTTTTTGTAATGGTATGTGAATAAGAAATAAAGTAGGTATATTAATATTATTATTTATTTACCATCTACTGTATGTCCTGTAGTGTTCCTTCGATGTAAAGGCTTGCTTCTGCCACTGAGATGTGGTAGCTTTGGGAAACCGCTCCACCCATCATTAGGGCGATCCTGTCGAGGAGCCTTTACCTATAAGTGTTTTTGCTAGTTTAAAATTTAAAGTTAATGAAATAATATAATATTTTCTTTTTTATGTTCATATTAATGTGTTGTCATGTCTTTTTTTAACAGAAGTATTCTAAATTTTTAATATATCTGCACAAACAACTTTAAAATTAACCAATATATCTTACTTCTTTTAGTTACACTTACTGTAGGCTTCTTCTTCGTGTTCTGAATTTCATTAGATAATTCTCCTTTAGTGTCTTCTTCATCTAAGCTCATGAAATTTGATCTCGACGAATCAAAAATATCTTCTCCATTTTCCAATAGAGAAAGGTGTTTTAAGCTAAAATAACATAAATTCACACACAATAGGCACATAAAAATTAATGATGTTTCGCCGAATTTTCAAGACATTGCGTATTGAGAAGCGGAAGTCAGCGCTATATCTTGTACCAGAGCGGAGAAATTAAAATTTAAATGATTCATTTCCTCGAATGGAGTGGAACTCACAACCATCACGTTATAATCCACAAGCTATATTACTGCGCCACGACGGCATGAAAATAATGATTTTTTTATTGAAAAAGGGGCGATAGGATTATATAGAAACATCTATATTCTATACTCTTATATATTATATTAAAAAAAACTATTATCTTTAAGTGGTATTATATTAAAACATTGATAATTATGTACAAGATTAACCACTGGCAACATAATATGGCAACGTTTCATTTTCATATACATTAAATGACCCTTAATTTCATATTAATTATTAATAAATAAGGTATTAAAATTATTCATTATTAATTATTACAGTATTCTTTGCAGTAGTATAGCAAGATACGTGTATAACTATTTTAAGACAATCTTTTTAAATTATTTGAAATGATTTCCACAAAACACACGCAAAACGGAACGTATACCATTAAACTTTAAAGTGACAGTTAAGAAATTGACATTAATATCTAGAAAGTATAAAAAGTAAAAAAAAAACTATACAATAACAAATATTTATCTTATCGTTAAATTTTGTCATTTATGTGAGTGATATTTTATCTAGCAATCAATAACTACGTTACTTGACGAACTTAAAATAAAATGTCAACTATTAAACGGGAGAGAAACGTAAATTTTACCAGTGAGGAGACGGAATTGTTATTAAAACTTGTAAACAAAAATAAACATATCGTAGAAAATAAAAAGAGCGACGCGGCTACATGGCAACAGAAAGAAAACTGTTGGAAATCTATAGAATCATCCTTTAATTTTGCAAATGGTGTTAGATATAGAAGTGGAAAATCTTTAAAAATGAAATATGAAGCGTATAAACGGGATATGAAAAAGAAATTATTAAGCGGTCAGCCTGTAGTGTCTAAAACAGAAGAAAATGTTTTGTCCGATCCTATACTTCCACTGAGTGAAGTAAATGTTAAAAATATGATATGTTCAGTCAACTCTATGGATGATCGTTTAGATTCAGATCAAGCACTAAAAACTGGTAATATATATCAAAAATATATTTAATAAAATTGTTTAAACTTTAACATAGCTTATCATGCATAATTCATAAAATTTTAAACAGAGGCTATCATTGACATAAAGGCAGTTGTGGGCTTAATTCCCAATTGGGGGAACAGCATATTTTTAATTTTTAGTTCTGGTAAGAGACAATCTCAAATAAATGCAGAAATTATCAATTCTGCCATTCCTACAATATACTGTATGTATCCTATATTGTGAATAAATAAAAATATAATAATTTAATAATTATGCATTATTTCTAATAGATATACTAATAACTTTAAGGAGGAGATGTTTCTGATAGTGAATCGCAAAAGTACAAATCAGAATGGAAAACAGAAAATGTATCCTCAAAGGAACATCAAGATATATGTAAGTTGTAGTGTAGTAGTTATAGTGTCTTTACACTAGGTTACCAGGATGAAAGTATACATAGTTTAATCATAATAAATTTACCGTATTAATATGATACGGTAAAATTTATTGCTATAATAAAGTTTTTATTGCAGCTTTGCCCAACCATAAATGTACATCAGAAATGCTAACAAGATGTAAGTTAGAAGTTACAAAAATCCAAAAAGAATTACTAGATGAAGAATTAAAAAATAAAAAGAAACAATGGCTGTTCGAGGAACAGTATAGAGTGCAAAAAAAGAAACAATGGTACTTTGAAGAAGAAGAGAGAGCGCACAAAAGACAAATGTGGGCATTGGAGAAACAAGTACTTTTAAAAAAATTAAATTTGGAATAAATTATATTAAATATATTTTATATTTTTATTAAGACAAGATTTAAAAATAGTCTGCCCCATGTTGCTATTAAATGTGTCGACTTACATCACAGATTTTAAAAATACCAATCCGCTGAAGAAAATTGTTAAAATTTTTCGAGCATTTTATTGCGGCAGAAAGTGGGTAATGGAGTTTCTTAACACTAGGTACCCACTGCCCACCCTGCTGTGGGCGGGACACAGGCGTGTGACTGAATGCGACAGGTTGTTGGTTTGATTTCCATTAAAAGAAATGAAACGTTTGAATTCCTCGCTTTGATAACAAGACAAAGCGCGTCGTTAAGTTTCGCCACTCAACCCACAATGCCTCAGGAATTTGGCGGAAGATGGGTAACGAAAGTGTAAAAAAACGTTTAACTGCTACGGATATAATTTGAAACACAAAAAATATGTACTTACTCGAAGGCGCTAGGCGGCCTTTGGTCCTTTTTCCTTGCGCGCTCCGTGAACAGGGTACGCTGTGGCTCACGAGGTGTGAACGGGCGGCGAGTGCGCAGCGGTCGTAGCGCGCCCATACCCGCGGCGGTTATGTCGTTCATTTCTGTTAACAATCATAAAACATTGCCGCAAATAATAAATATCACAAAAATATTAGCAAACACTAACATAAAAGCCTCAATTGCTGTTGAATTTCAATAGGAAAGAAGCTACCATTAAAATAAGAGATCAATCAATTTTATTTGCCGTCTCTTATACCAAAATTAAACTAAATATTTGATAAAGAAATCTTATAAGTACCTAATATCAATAAAGTAACTGTACCAGTCCCCAGAGTTGATATTAAAAATATATTTCCTAAGTACTTTTAATATAGAAATAACTAAGAGTTTCACGGTAACCAAAACACCTTGAGAATGCCATGGTTACTAAAACAACTTTTTTATTACCTTCAAAGAAAGCTTTTACAAAGGATATTAAACTTTATTTCATACATATAAAAATTCAAATAAATAGAATGGAAATGTGAAATTTTCTACCAAGTAGCCCTTTAAAAGGAAATAATAATCACAACGCCTTAATACCAATCTCTAATGTCATTTCCAGGACATTGACCTCTTTGGAAGCCAGAATTATTTTTACCTGAGTAATTGACACAAAGTACAAAAATATATTATAATTTGGTTTAAATTGCTGGTATTTTTCTTTAGTTAAGTAGGTATTACTGATAATAAATGATTATTATACTAAATATAAAGAACTTGGTAACGAGGCAAAGTGCAGAGTTCTACTCCGCCATTCAACACACAATGCCTCAAGAATACGGCGGAAAGTGGAGAAGAGACAAGGAGAAGACAGAAGTGCCTAAATGTCAGTTAGTCTAGATTCTCAGTTCCCTAAAAAAACTAAAGGTATCTAAGGCAAAAAACGGTATATTGGCTTCTTCCTATTTATTATACCAACGTTAAAAGTCGAGGTAACTGCATGTGCATTGCTTTACCTTTATTTTTCTTCATAAAAAAGTTTTTTAAGGATTCGAATAAGTACTTCTTACCTATTGTTATTTCGCTAAAAGGAAACAAAGAAAGTGGATGAATCGCCTCGCGTGACTTTTCATCGCGAATAATACATTAGGTGTGTTTTATTCTCAATCATGGTAGCAAGTACTTTTAGACACATTTCATATAGATAGGAGGAATTTTGTATTCGTAGGTAAAACATTTTATTATAAAATTTTAGATTCAAACCCAGTACATTTCGTGCAATTACGCTATTTAACTACTTATTAATTTAAATTATTTTATCCGCTACAATATCTACGTAAATCTTTTAAACATGTAGCATTATTATAATTATTTGAGATTTTATAGGAACTCAGAACTAAAACCAACACGTACATCTAAAGTAAGTCCTACCTTTAAAAGTTCTTAGCAAAGGTTAGGTACTGTATAATAAAATTAGACTTAATTGGTCAATAAAGCTCGCCTGGTCCATCCCACGACCAGTCGCGTTTACAGCCACACCCTATTACCTCTGCGCCACGGCTGACCTCTTATAAGACAAATAACCTAATATCCTATTAGCTATATGAATAACAGGTGCTCACCAGAGCTGATGGCGGCGCGCGCTTCGCTGATGATCTCGGCAGATGTTTTCCGACGCGGTGCATAGAAAGGTGCGCCGATGATGCGCCTTGCACCCCTCTCGCCCATTTCTTTGGCTGTAGAAAATACGTCATCATACAGTAAATAGGAACCAACACAATCAACACATTAAGAATTATACTTATTTTAAATTTGCCGAACTCCTGGATACCGTCCAGACGCTCTGACCACTAAGCCATACGTTCTCATCAAGCTACGTCGAAATTCTTAAACGCTTGTTACAACTCATTTTTGTTATAAGCATCTAAATTTTATTTTATTTATCTCTTAGTAGAAAAAATCTTAAAAACAAGAGGATTTTTTTACTTCGATATTTTTCGTTTGTTATTGCGTCCATATAAAGAAAGCAAACTTTAAAAAACTTGCTTGAATTAGTTAATCGTGGACTATGGTTAAAAAGTCAAAAAAATTAATGGCAATCTATTTGAAAACCTTATCTAGCTTCAATATGACTCAGAGTCAGAACAAGCAGAAACTTTCAGTTTTAACTATTTTCTCATATAAATAATGTAAACATAAGTATTGTTAACAAAATCACGTAAACACAGGAACAAAAATAATATTACTATATATCATTTAAAAAATGCGTATATAAGAAAAATAAAAGAGAAAAAGGAAACCCTATTTAAAGTAAATAAGTATAATTTCTACCGTATAATAATTTTCCGCCCGCACTGTACGGCGGGTGTTCTAAGCCACGTTAACACTATTACTGAAATGAAATGTCACAAGCACAATCCGCGAGTGGCGGCTTATTGGGGTGGACTATCATTAATGTATGGACAGATATAATATTAATTAGAGACGAATCATGTAACAGGGGCAGAAGCGTTTCCTCAAATGGGAATCCAACCCACGACCTGTCGCGTTCACAGCCACACGCTTGTGCCTTTTCGCAGCGACTGGGCTCCATCTCTCTGTCGATATAAATGTTTATGTAAAATGTTTTAATCTCACTCGACAAGCAATAATAAAAAAAACAATAGATATGTATTTATTGTTGTGAAATGTGAAGTAGGAAATATCAACCTTGACATTAAAGTTCACCAAAAATTTTACCTTGTAATCGTGACGTGGTTTTTAGTCCTTAAAATATTTTAATTCTCATCAAAAAACAAATTATGAAAGGGAAATGAAATTAAAAATGTAATCAGCTTCACGCTGTATCTACTCCGCAAAAAGAGGGGTAGGCAGAGGGAACCTAGTGTTATCATATCACAGTTACACCAACATGACCGTATCTTGGGCCTGGGCCTCTATCATTTAGCTTTAAGCAGATAGGTTCGTGTAAGCGTTTTCCTGATATTTTTTTCCTGTGGTGGGCACAAGCCTATTCTGGTGTGAGCTATTCCTACGCCCTTGGACACTAAGTATAATAACTGAATGATTATAAATAACGGTTCAAGCATAACGGGCGAAAATTTTATTTTATAGAAAACGTCTTAACAACAGATTCGTAGGTTCCCTCCGTCTACCCTGCCTGCTCTAAGTACCTACGGCACACAGTACGAAGTTAAAAAAAATCTATTAGACTTATATACAAACATAATAGGCAGAACCTAACATGGACAGTCAATATCAACATAGACAATGGAGAAATGCTGTGACCTGATAAATTTACTTTAATTATAATTAGCATAGCATCGCTAGTATAGTACCTAACACCTATCGATTAGTCGCACATGTCGCCTTGGCTACTAAATCCAAACACTCTTATAATAAGGCTAAACGACCTGAATAGATGTTTTTTTTTTGTTTTATTAAAATTTATTGTAAATAATATCGATCGATGTCGTTTTATTTGCGGGTTTAAAGAGAGTTTAGTAAATAATGGTTTCAGTTAGAATGTATGGTGTTCTCTTCACTTACTACACTTTCCGCTGAATTCTGGAGACATTACGTTTTTTAGAGGTGTAACTCAAAGTCTCCCCTGAGGAAATGAAAATATTAAATATTTTATTTCCTCGAATGGGAATCGAACTCACAACCTGTAGCGTTGACAAAAGAACGATCAAAAAGATACATTATAAATAATCCTTACCTTACAAAATGTATTTATGTTTTGATCAAAAACTGGAGCATTTCACTAAATATTAAAGTAAATAATTTAAAAGAACGTGATGTTTATAATAAAATAAACAGCACATTTTGTAAAAAAACAAACTGAAGCCACCATTATTTTTCAATTCAAACAAGGTTTAAAATAAGTTTAAGTAAAATTTAAATATAACATTTATTTTATCTATGTTGAACAATCCAATTAAAAATAAATTAAATAGTTTTATTTAATATTAGCTTGATTCAATATTTTAATAGTCATCAGAAGTCAAGCTTAGACGTCATTTAACATTCGTAATATTAAAAATAGATAAAAATATTTATTACAGGCTAAGAGGTTTTATATTAAAATCAAGAAATTAACAAGTCAAAATATGTCACTACTATAATTAAAATTGTACTCATTTTAAAAGTTTATCGTATTATTTAATAGACTATGTACTTACTATAAAGACGATTTTTTTTAAGTAATATGGCCGAACTAAACATATGTAGAAACTAAAGTAGTGAAAAATGACCCGCAACTTTTATGCAAGACGACGATAACCCATGCGGGCTATAAACACAATACAAAGATTTCGCAAAACTAATGATATGTAACCGACTTGGCCATTTTTAATAAATGAATATATATTAATCTACAATTGATACGAAACAGCGTCTGACAAAAGTACAATTGGTTCAAATTCGGCAATACTAATTCTGTTACTATTAGTTTTTCTGCTATTCTGTCTATGCCTATGCGCCGCAGGCCGGCTGTAGCGTGTCCGAAAAAGAGTCATTCTGAACGCAGAATGAAGAGGTTCTACTTGCTTTACCGTCTACCGAAATGGTTGTTTGTTGTTGGGGAAGACTTGAACGGTCACGTCAGTAAGGCTGCTGAGCCGTATGAACGTGTTCCCGGGGGTTTTAAATATGGTCTTCGTAACGGTTCGAACCTATATTGGATCCGATCTGGCCGTCGCGAATACGTTCTTCCAAAATAATCCTCAGCACCTTATTACGTATAAATTGGGTCCGAAGAAAAAAGTAGCCGAGAAACGTAAACCTCGGATCAAGTGGTGGTGGCCCAATTGAACCGATGCAGACTGACTTCCTAGCAGAGGTGACGGCTGATATACAGCAGCCAGCACTATCTCGGCACATTAAGGAGCTTCACGGGTGGATGTACGGCGTAACACGGTATGACCGCAATCGTAACACATTCATTCGAGGTAGTTTTGGAGTCCGTGACGTAGCGGATAAACTCAAAGAGCATCGCCTGAGATGGTTTGGCCATGTTACGTGGATGCAAGTGCCATGCTACATCAGCCCCTGGAGTGAGACCTATCGAATGCCGAAGGAGGCGCTGGTTGGCTGTTGCGATGCAGGACATGAGAGCCAATGGACTAATCACAGAGGCACTTACGACTGTGCAAAATGGAGTATGTTGAGTAGGAAGGCAGACCCTGGAAATAGCCGGGATTAATGCCAAGAAAAAGAAGACGTATAGCGTATTTTGTCCTAATTTTAAACAATCTTTAGGACGTCTGGCAAGAGTAAAGCCTACGTAAAGGGTTTGGTTTAATATTTTTTTTTACATTTTTCTCAAAAACATACTTAAATACGAGCGTTTTTACTTTAACGTAGGTGAGCGTGTACCTTAAATTGGCTCTATCTTTGAAAGGGCCTCACTTTCAAGTTAGTAAGTACGCATACACTCTTACCTACTTATTAGACTATTAATCTGCAAAATTTCAGCTTTACTAAAATGACGTAGGTCTGAGGGTCCTGGGATCTCAGTGTAATTTATTTTGTACGCGGAACTAATATTACTATAGCGTGTGAAATAGTTCATGATGATAAATTATTATCTATTTTAAAACTGAGCTTATGATGGAAGCTTCAGATGACGCTCTGGCTGTAGTACTAGATGATCTACAATAGAGTTTTACAATGAATTTGAGAATGATCAGGTTTTACATCTAGAGCAGATGATCTGCCTCCATCTGTACCTACCTATCAAATGGTAGTAATAGAGAGTATCATTGCTCTTTTCTTCCATACGTTATTTAGACGGATCATAGCTTCTTTTGTTATCCCAATTCGTCTTTTTATCTCGAGGACACGAGAATTTTTTTTGCTAAATTCTACTACATGTACTTTTGATATTTGGTATTTAATTTTTCTAAAAAAGATATAAAACAAATAAACATACACACTAATTTGTACATGAAAAAAAATGTAAAGCTCATTTTCTGGTCTGGGGGGGCCTCATTTGACTACACCGCCCCGGGCCTCTGACGGGGTTAGTCCGCTCCTGCCTGCACTCCGCCCTGCGCTAAGACAGCCTCTGCCTTAAAATTTACAAATACATAAATATCCACACTACTGCATATATGATACATATAAAATAAAAAGTTACGAAAGAAAAAAGAGTTAAAAGTTAACAAAAAACACATAATTATAACACAAACAAATCATAATTAATCATATTTTTAAGATTTTGCAAATAGCAACATTTTGTAAGTGCAAATGAGATCTATTTTTAGATGTCAATGTCATTACGTCAGTGACAAATGACAGTTACTTGGAATTGTAATCTTATTGTTTCCTATTTCTGTATTTTGGACTCAATACATCAGACTCAATGCAATAATTGTAAACAAAGTACAAATGTCTGATTATATTTACTAAATTGAAATTGAATAAATTAAACACTTGTATCTACCACAATGGCGAGCTCTGCATGGGAAGGTAAATTATATTTTGCACCGGCTATGCTTTCTGGATCAGTAAACATGATTTGTGACGTTGCATTAATCATAAGGAGTAAATAAATATTATAATAAATAAATATTTTCGAACATACATCACACGTGGAATTTATGAAAACCTTACAAAATTGTACTGTAGTGCTTATATAGCTATAATTATGTTTCATCTCGATTATTATTCATTTTCGCAAACATCTTTCAAATATTGACTATTTAATTTTCTATTACAGATGTTAGAAAACAAGCTCGAATGCTTGAAAATGATATAGATGTGAAATTAGTAGCATTCAGTAAACTGGGTGTAACCACTGGCTCTTCAAATCTTAGTTCTGAAAGTGTACCATTAATTAATAGCGATGACATGTTCGAAACTATGTCTATGGAGTTACAACAGCTTTTGAATAAGGTATTTGTTTTTTTTGGTCCACGGTGTATCCAGCATATAGCAAGTCCGACAATGGGAACCTATTGTTAAGACATACCATTCACCTTTTTCACCCAATTTTTTCTGACATTGAGTGTACTCAACATGCAATGTAGAAATTACAAAAAATGATTCCCCCGAGTCTCATTAAACATCTGTGCAAGTAATTTTACTAAAATATTGATGATAGTTAAACACTTGCTCCCTAATAAAAAAATATTTATAAGGGGTCATCTATCTATAAATTACTTCACATATTGTTTATGAAAGAGGTGGATGAACTGTGATAAGTAATAGGGGAATGTCCTATTACTTGTCACACTTCATCCACCTATTATATTTTATTTCAAATACACACATAATTTTGGCATAGTTTTTTTAATTTAACAATTTCTAGGAAAAGATCAGTGCAAAACTGTACAATATGTGATAACGGCTTTCTCACTAATGGATAAAATTATCTGTAGCAAGGGCTGTAGCAATTATCTGTAGTGGTTAAAAATCATAAAATTTAGTTTATGGCCCATATTGTGACTGCATAAACCTATATATCTAAAGTATAATTTTCATTACAGCTGTCTACTATAAATGACAAAATGGCAGACTTGGCTCCCAGTGGAACAGCAACACTGCATACAATCAAAAGACACAGAGAAATATTAATGGTAATTTTTGAAT
This sequence comes from Heliconius nattereri, assembly GCA_013403645.1. Lineage (NCBI taxonomy): Eukaryota > Metazoa > Arthropoda > Insecta > Lepidoptera > Nymphalidae > Heliconius > Heliconius nattereri. The sequence goes on from JAAIXI010000223.1 coordinate 2,066,932, forward strand.
CTGTGATTTTGTATTCATGCACATGTGCACCTAAGAACCTAATCGTTTAACCCTCTGTTCATACTAAGACACTTTGGCTCCCTACTTTCCACTGAAGTCCCAACCCACAACCATGCTTACAGTGGCACTATTGTGCCTCTCCACCTTAAAACCTAAATAAATACACAAAATATCAATAAACTTAATATATTTTTCTCTATAAAAAGGATTACCAACAAGAATTTCAAAAGACGTCAGCCAGAGTGAGCGCGAGACGTGAACGCGAGGAGCTACTGCGCGGTGGAAGCCCTCCACCGTCAGCCTCAGTAGGACTGAGCCGCAGAGACCAGTATGCTAAGGAAGCTAATCATTTACACAGGTAAATCTATATATTGCGACATTGAGTTCCGTGACCCAACATGTAATGCCCCCAGAATTCAGAAAGTGGGGAACGGAAGTGTCTTAATGAGAATGTATCTTATCACTGGGTTTCCAGGTTCCCCCTGTCTACACTCCTATATGCAGGACACATCATGACGCTATAAAATATCTATAAAATATAAATGTGACAGGAGACACTATCATTATCAGCACTTGCTATCTTTATACATGTGGCAGGTGGGTAATTTAGATGAAAAAAATCATGAATGAAATCAATTTATTTCACGTATATTTGTGCACGCTAATCTCAGAAATGCCTGAACTATTGTCAATGCAATTTTCACTATTGTATTTTGGCACACTTCCCTTAACATTGTTTTTTTTTATTCCAATCGGTTCATAAACAAAGAAGTTGTATGGTTGGGTATTATAGGTTCGATTGCCACTCTAGGGAATATCGAGGGACAGCGTGGTGCACTGGTGGCTCTGCTCGCTCTACGACTGGCCTCTTTAGAAGAATATATAAATAAAAATGTCATTTTTTATTATTTTCTAGTTCCCACATTTTGGTAGATGAACAAATAAACATAGCAATGGAAGCACGAGAACATCTGAACTCCCAACGGCAAGTGTTCAAACGTATGCAGACCAGATTTAATGACATCACTAACAGGTAATTTTATTTTTTTAATTATTATTTTTATAGAAATTTATTTAAATTTTGATTATTTTATTGTCTTTTTTATATACATTATATATATTGTCAATTTATCCCTATTGGATCAGTGCGGAGTTAACTTTCGTAAATCAATAATATTAATGTAATATTTCTCTCGATTTCGGTAATGTCTCGATTTCGGGCGAAAAATGGAGAATAGAATGTCTTAACACGAGGTATCTTCCCTGCCATTTTTGTATAATTCTTTATGCATATATATGGATGATAAATGAGCAGAATTATATTTTATTCAACTTATCTTCTCTTCTTACTAAATTCTATTAGTTATATTTGTAAATAATTAATAATATTATTTTCAGATTCCCAATGCTAAACAGTTTAATGTACAGAATAAATGCTCGAAAACGTCGCGATTCTCTAATATTGGGAATAGTGGTGGCTGTTTGTACATTTTTACTACTCTGGTATGCTTTTTATTAAGCTTATTTTGTATTTTTGGGGATTTTCGGCTTTATTTTTGTGAAATATCTGTACTGTAAATGCATACTATAATATATTTCCAAAATATTAATTAATAAAAATAATTTTAAAAAGGATTTTCTTTTCTTATATAATAAACGTGACCTTAGAGTTTGATTCAAGTAATCAATACATTATATATTTTTTAAGAACATGATTCAACAAAGCATAAATAATATTTTAATAACAAATAAACTATAAAAAAAAACAAACTTACAATCATCTGTAACAAATTCTACTCACAGCCGAAAATCTTCCAAGCTCTGTATTTTATACAGATATATTCAAAATACAATATGTATATAAAAATAAATATATATCAAAATGTATAGCACCATTCTACAAAAAGAATGAATTTGTTTTGTTTTTTTATACTCGTACATACTTATCTTCAAAATGTTTATTTTTCAAAAGTGTTCATATAAATATTGTTTATTCTCAATATATTGCACAATGATATTGTGCAATAATATGGATCCAATACTTTGTATATCATAAGTGTTAAAAGCATTTGTTAACATATAACATTACATTTTTTAATAATTTAATTTTTTATACTAATTAGTTATGGCTGTCGTAGCCTCGCTCAGGTAAAAACACAAAGCGGCGACGTTAAGTACTGCCACTTAACACGCAATGTCTCGAAATTATTGTTTTTGGGCAACAAAGAGTTCTAACTTAAGATTCTCTCCTACCCTGCTACATGCGGGATATAGCGTAAAGCTAAAAAAAAAAAAATACAGTCGAATTGATAACCTCCTTCTTTTTGAAGTCGGTTAAAAAATAACATTTAACAATGAATTTTTAGAAATTTTAAGTAACTTCCAATGTTCCAGTTTAAAGCAATATATCTGTATATTACTATGTAGTATTAGATAGTATATTATTTATTGTAAGCAAATTGTAAATATATAATGTATTTAATGGAGAAATAAATTATTTTACGACGTATTTATTTGTTCTTTATATTTATTATAAGTGTAACTGTAAGTTAGAGAGTGGCATGCCGACGAGTCGTGGCCGCCTTGAAGTTAATAGCTATAGATAAATAAAAAAAATAAAATAAATAAAAATACTTTATTTGTTCAACAGATTTTAAACAAAAATTGTTACAGAGATTTAGACCTTTTAAACAAGTAATGTCTGTATTAGATGGTTGTACAGATTAGGTTTTTGCATTTTTCTTACTTGCGTAAATATTCAGTCGTTCGTCGGAGTGTCACTAGGTTCCCTCTGCCTATTCTACTGTCTGCGGGATAAAGCGTGAAGCTAATTTATAAGAATTTCACTTGTTCTTTAAGAGGTATGAAACCTCAAAAAAGCGCTTCATCAGTATGTACAGTTTCCAAATGGGATTTCAAACTGACTTTTTGTGTAAAACTTCTAGAACATTGATCACATTTAAAAGGTTTTTCCCCTGTGTGTGTCCGTATATGTTTCTCTAAATCTCCTTTCGTGGCAAACTTTTTGTCACAGTGATGAACGGGACATAAAAAGTTTTTATTGTGCAACCGACTGTGGAGGTAAAGCTTTTTTTTTTTGTCAAAAATTTTGTTGCACATCTGAAAGAAGAAATTTCATAAAATATTTTTTTATATAAAAAAACATAGCATATGAAACAAACTGTTTTTTAGAAAAAAAAATGTGTGTTATCTTTAAAAATAAATAAATTTAGTGGCATTCAAGGGAATAATTTATATACATTTATTTGGTCTATTAACAAGAAAAATGTGGTGTTAAGTTTCACTCAATGCAAAATGACTCAAATTTGGATGTGAAAGTGAAGCACTAAGTCTCTTACTTGTGGGAATCTAGTAGAAATCTAGTGTAACCAGATTCCCACTGCCTACTCTACTATGGTAAAGTTGTGAAATTATAAAATAATTAAATCTTACATCACATTTATACTCTAAGCTTTCATCATTTTGGAATTTATTTAATTTTTTATCAGGGTCTTGTGAGCTGTCCACTTGTGATGTGTCCATTTGAGAACTGTCCACTTCTGCCATATCATCATCTGATATATCCTGCCAGAAGATCATATTTTAAAAAAAGTATTTGCTGCCTGCAACTTTGTGGCCACATGTGGTACAAGAACACAAGCATTTGACTGTTAAAACTATAGGCTGTATATTCTACTTGAAGCAATATTTAATATATTACCTTATTATAATTCTATTTATGTAACAAAAAAAAACTATTGCTCTTATATTCTGAAAAAAACCTACTATTTAAGTAGGTATCTAAGAAAAATCATTGTGCTGCAGTTATAAAGGTTCTGACCACAAGCCGAAAGCCACTTAACAAAGAAAATCTCAAATTCAATTGAAAAGAAGTAAATAAAGAGCAGGATAAAGAGTGACATTGAAAAAAAATATATAAATAGTCTTACCCCAGGCACTGATGATTCAAATAGATCTTTCCTAACTCTTAAAAATGTCCTTATAGCGGGATGTGATTGAGTGGAATCTATATTTATGACTTTATCTGAAATCTGTGATAAATAATTTTTGTTCTACAATCTTTTATGAATTTAATTGTTCTAGAGAATATAAAATTATAAAAAAAAACAAAACAAACTTCTTTTTTTACAGTATATCCCACATATAGCAGAATAGGCAGAGGGTACCCAGTGTTATTACACAGCGTTCCACACCCACCAAAGAATATTCAAGAGATTGCATGTTGAGTAGTAGATCTCAATTTCATGTTTTCTCTTTTTACAAATCAATGCAAAGGAATAAAAATATTTAATTCCTCTGAATAGTAATTAACCACCATCACATTTAAAGATGCCATGATAGCCTCACATATTTGTAGCAAGTAATTTTATATATATGTATATAAAAGAAACATACCTCACTTTCTTCTCCATTGATCAAAAGTAATTTTAACTGATTATCATTTTTCAAAGCAATATGTCGAAGCTCTTTGGCGTTATTTACAATGTTTAAACATTTCTCACATATTTTTTGGGGTAAGTTATCTAATAGTGCTATCTGAAAATTAAAAACTTGTGGAAATATCCAGAAACTAGGATGAACTATTAACATTTAAATTTTAATAATATTTACTTTTAATCCTAAGCAATCCAAAATATCCTCTTTTAGATTATTCTTTTCAAATATATCACAGTATCCTTTTTCATCTAAACACAGTCTACATCTTTCGTAAAACATAATTTTCTGGCTAGATCTATCCATGGTCTTATTATTCGACTGTTGCAACGTTATCTTGACGATTTTTCAATACATTGTCTATTTTTTTGTCATAAAACATTTATTAACATATCGTGTATGCGTGTATAACTAGTAAATAAATAATACTTATTTCCTAGTTGAAATTATATAACAAATACTTAGTGTAAACGTAAAAATAATAATATAAATACAAAAATACTGTTCTTAAATCAACGGTAATTGGGGCTGTCAAGCTTTTTTGACACGATCCAATTAATATAATAATATAAGTTTTTCTTTCTACGTGAAAATAAATGTGTGCCCAATTGTCACGCCTATAGCCATAAACAATAAGCAAATCTCAGAAAAAATAAATACCGCAGTAAGCGTCATCTGATTTATTTTTATTAAACTTTATATACTAACACACAGCTTCATGAAGCCTTAATAACATAATTTAATTTTACTTAAATTAACTTAATTTAAGATGTTCTTTTTGATATGTATTTTTTAATTCCTTAATTTTGTTCTTAAGTTTTATAACTAAAATGGTAACACACTACCACACTACCGCAACGCAAATATTTTTTTTTATAAATTTTTATAATACGGTACTACCGTAATGCGTAATGCTTTATACAAAATTAAAAACTTTAATATTATGGCAATACAAATTTTATCTAGCCATAATTTAAATTTATAATCAAAACATGTCATTCAATTATTAGTCTTAATCTCACGTCTCTGAGTAAAAAATACATATTTAAATTTTTAAAATTAAATTAAGGAAGAAAGTATTTTTAAAGCAGTACAATGTATTGAACTAATGCTGAAAATGAAAGTGCAGTAATGAATAAGACAGTTACTAATATACCTTCAGTCGCGGAGCAAGTTATAAATGCAATTGAAGAGAAAATACAAAACTCAACCCATAAACAACGTAACTAGTATTTTTTTTTCATAATTATAATTTAAATATGTAACAAAATTTTGTTCATTTAATCATTTTCATGTAGGGAAAAACTATAGTTTCAGATGAGGATTTGTTAACTTTACACTCTGTTTTCGGCGTTGTATTGCAACGAGCGTTGGAAATTTTAGAAAAATATAATAATCTCGAAACGTATAACACTGCTAATAAAGCAAGAATATTAATAGAAGTAAAAGGGGAAAATAATAGATGCTATAGAATTTTTCCTAAAATCAATTATTGCCCTTGCTCGGCATTCAAACATCAAGTTATTGAGAGAAAGTGTCAAATTACTTGCAAACATGTTTTAGTCGCTAGAATTGCATGTATGTTGGAAAAGACAGTGGAAAGAGAAGTAACCCAGGATCAGTATTCAATGCTAGTGATGTCAATTTTCGATTTAGATGACCAGAATGGATGAAGGAACTTCTCAATATTATTTCACAGCTTCAATGGATTCTGGTAAAACACTGTACAGCTTATTGAAAGCTATACAATTTCAAGAGGTAATTTTACGAACACTATATTAATATTATAAAGATAAAGAGTTTGTTTGGATGAACATGCTATTAGGGAACGCTATTATTATATGCTTCACTGTGAAAAAAGGTTACAATATAAGACTTTATTTACCTATCCATCAAATATTTCAGTGTGCCGTATTTTGTGCCATGCCTGAAGGTCTTAAACTGACTGTGGAAGAGAGTAAATGCGTGCAAGCATCAGCATATATCCCCGCTGACAACTTTACTGAATACCATGTGAAGGGTGATGTTGATATTTTATTTAAAGTAAGTTGTTTTATTACTTTTAATTGTAATTTATTTTCTGTTGAGTCCTACCTACTTTGGTTTTATATTATAATATTATATAGTAATTATAATTATTTACTGAAATAAAACTTGTATTTACAGATAAGTATAGCAGTGTTAACAGAATGTCTCAATATATTTGGAGCGAGTGAGGAGTCCAGTTTGAAGATGTATTATAGGTGTGAAGGATCCCCATTATTATTAGTGTAAGTGATTTCTTATTATTTCATATGAGACCATCACTTAGAGTGCATTTCCCCAAAAGTTTGCCTAAATTATTGTTTGTGTAATATTGTTTCTCTTACAATATCTTATTTAATTTTATGAATCAACTGTTGGTGTAATATGTATTATATTGCACTTTTTTCTTATTAGTATTCCAATTCCCTAAATAGTTAATCATGCACTAGTACAAGTGGATGCATATTGTTTTACTGTAATCTACTATATGGTTCTAAAATGTATAAAACATATGTAAATTAGAAGGGGGGGAAAAGTGGGGATTGAACCCACAACGGCCACATTCCCCTCAATTCTTGAGGCATTGCCTATTGAATTACTCAACACTGCATTGTTTTGTTTTTTTTTAAATTATTTTTTCTTTATTCAGTTTACAACCACAATCAATGAACGATGTGATGACTGATTGTGAGATTACAACACAAACAGCTGACTCGGTTCTGGAGTTAAGAGACGAGGATGCAACAGAAGTGGCCAAATTAGTTTTAAAAGCGCCGTCGTTTTTGGGCCTCTTGGCAGATATTGAGAGGTCTTGTGATATAATAGAGATTAACCTGTCACCGCAACATCCACATTTTAGTATTGTTACTTATGGGATGCAGGTATTTTTTTATATATCAATATAGTGGTGGAAGAAAAAGTTAAAAACAATTGCTTAGTTCTGGTTATAATTATATCTTTTTTAATTACTCTATTGCTCTAACTAAGGATAGACAAAAATAAAAAGTAAATGTATAAAGAAAAAATTAAACAGTGGGATTTGAACCGAACATGGAAATGCCTCAAGAATTTAGTGGAAAGTGGGAAATGGAGTGTCTTAACAGTAAGATTTCAGATTCCCTCTCTCTATGCTGCTATGTGCGGTATACAGTGTGAAGCTACAAAAACATGCTCTATGTGTAAATTATAATTTTGATATTATTTTTTTTACTTTAAAATATTATAGCAACTTTAAAATATGTTTGATAAACAATAGACTCTTTTTATTTTTTCCAGGACAGATCTTGTATAGATGTTCCGAAGTCATCAGAAATGATACAAAGTTTCAGCTGTGAAGAAGCCATCACATTAAAATATCAATTATATCATATAAGGCTAATTATGAAGGCACTTGCTGTTTCATCTAAGGTTTTAAACTTTTTTCGTATTAAAATTACTGTGTATCCCGCATATAGCATTGTAGACAGGAAAACTTGTGGTAAGACATTCCGTTTCCCACGGACTGCCTGACTTAAGAGATATTGCATATTGATTGGCGGAACTCAACGCCGCCCTTTAAGAAAACGAGGAACTGAAAATATTAAATATTTCATCCCCTCAAGTGGGAGTCGAACCCACAATTTACATACATAATCTTTGTTTATTTATTTAAATTATTTATTTTTTTACGATAATTTATTTCATTAATACATGTTATTTAACTGTATAACTTGTTAAGTTGTTTTATGATTATTTTTATTTATTTACAGGTAGTTTTGAGATGCAGTTCCAATGGCTTGTTACTTCTTCAATTGAAATTGGAAAAGGAAGATCAAAGGCAAATGTTTTCTGAGTTTTATATAGTGCCTTTATTAGATGAATACTAATTGTAGGTTGTTACAAGTAAAGTGGACCTCAACAAAATTACATAACTAATTTTGTGTTAAGTTGCGGAACTCAACGCCGAACTTTGTCTATAAGAGCAAAGAAAAGAAAATAAATATAATATTTTTTGAAAATTTATATAGTATGAAATGTATTTTTTTTATAGTATGTTCTCTACGACGTTCTAGGAATTACATCATTATTAAATAGAATACATTACTAAATTGAAAATTATTATTTTTATTACTAAGTTGTTTTTATTGATTTTTTCTAAAAGTCTCTTCAAGAGAAGTGTTAGGGCTCTATTCTATGCTTTCATTATTCAGTAAAGAGTGGTGGACTTATCTTGTAGAGCGAAGAAATGAAAAAAATAAAAAAAGAAATAATCTCTGACTGAGAATTGAACCCACAACCATTATGGGTCTGAAAAAAAGATTTCAGAAAAAAAAGGGGTTATAAAAAAAAGAAAAAGCAAACATTGTGCAAAATATATTGTTTTCATTCAAACACGATACACGGAATGTTGAGTACCCGGTTACATTGTACGCAAATCATTTTTTACATTGAGCTTTTATAATATACGTAATATATACGGATTGCATAAATAGAATGGGAAATGGCTGAAAAATTTAGACACGGGTCAAGTGCGAGTAGGACTCACTATAAATATAACTTTGTAATTATTTTATGCTATGAAATACCGAGTTTGTAAATTTTTTCAGATTTTGGTCCTAAATTGCACTGTAAATTATGATCTTACGCCATATCCACGGGAAGTACTCTATCCTATAGATCTTGATTAGGCATTAACTGGTGAACAGGGTATCTTAACAATAGGTTCCCTCTGCCTACCCTGCGATACGCAGGATGTAACGTAAACTGTTACACCTTGAACCATTCTATTTATGCAATTATTATTGTTACATTTAAAATGGGTCGTAGGTTCTTTATATTGATATTCGTTCACAGAAATATTGTTAGTTATACTAAATAGAAAATAAATACTTATTAATTATAGTAATATAAGTGAAGTTAACAAAAATCAAAACGTCCTAAGCAAACATATTAATAATAAATTATTACTATTGAATGCAGAACAAATTTTTAGATATTTATACATAAAATTGTAGAAAATGTGTCTGTTACATCAAACATTAATACATTTTATTAATTTAGGATGATATAAAAGATAATAAATAGGACACAAATGTATGATTTTTTTATAAGGAGTTAAGCGAGACGACCAGGGTTTTTCTAAAATTCCATATTTTAAAAATTCATTGACGAAAAATTTCGAGATTCAAAATAGCTAAAATATTTTGTTGAGAATAATAGAAAACCTAAAAATCTACAATTTGAAATAAATTTCAACATTTATTTAGAAAAAAACAATATTATATAATTTTTGATGTTAATCTAAAGGTGTATTTACATTTTTGTTCTACAATCGTCAACTAACATATGTTTTATGCAAGAAGTGAACCTATTACTATTGAACACATGCAAAATGTAGGTATCTACATATTTTTTTAATATTAAAAAGCCGAATTAAATAATAAATTATTTCCAAGTATAACTAGTTACATTTAATAACGCAATTGATTATGATTGGACATTAAGTAAGTAGCTTTGTGAAGGCAACATCCATGTAAAACATGTTACAATTTACAATTATTTGGCATAACAGTACTAACTTTTCTAGGGGTATGCTTATAATTATAATTAGATCAATATTTCCAAAAACACCCAAATATATTTAAATAAATATACGTGTCGAATTTAAGAATTTCATGACATTAATTAAAACATTTAATTTTTAACATAATCTAGACATTTTAGTGTCATGTGGGTTCCCGTTCATTGGAGAAAAAAATTGCGTTATAAAATTAATTAAAATTAGAGCAAAACCTGTTATATTTTATAGTACTGAACTGAATAAAAAAGATAATTTTAAGTCGTACCCATGCTATGTTAGCTTGACTGCTGTACAATACTTACAATATACATTGGGTCCACTGAGGGTTTTTATGAATTTACAAGCAATAAATGAATTGGTCATTGCTGTATGAAAATATACGTTCAAATAAGATATGTAGATTGTTTATTTTTACATTTTTAAAATATTTTAAAGTTGAATTAGTTTTTATATTAAACAGTAAAATCGTTCGCGTTTATTTTTTTTTAAATAAATCTTATAACATTAAACCTTGTGAACCCAATATATAACGTAACTAATGAATTAATCCTAAAATCATCAAACAATTCATTAATATTATATATTAATTTTTTATCATCTAAAATATTAATATTCAATTCCAACAACATTTTAATCTAATTTAATACAGCTACCCTCTTTTTAAGGTGTTTTAGATATTTACTTATATTTCACTAATATTAGTCTTCAAAATCAGTTCAGTAGTTGTCATATTAGATTTGACTATTTAATTTCAAGTTAAATGATTTTGTAGTAAAGTTTTTATTGTTAACAAAGTTTGTTAATTTGTTAGCTACTCACGTCCATTACAGTCAACATAGAAAAATATTTAATTACTTCGCTAGTTTTCCATAATATTACTATTCTGGCATTTAAAACAAATGTTTAAATTAAATGTACAATAAAATTAAACTTAAACATTAAGTAATAATAAATTAAAATAAATAATGATGACTTACACAGCATGACTAGACACATGAGCCTTATAAAAAATATAAATAATTGCGTTGTAGTTGTAGTTTAAATAATTATACAATTATTTTTAACTCTGAACTTTGACTAGGTACATATGTTACAAGCGTGGGCGTATGTAGAGATATTTTCCACAATCACGAATTATTCGTGTAAAGGTTTATTTCTAGATTTCATGGTTGATTTGTGTTAGCAAATTGAAAAATAAAAAATACCTTTAGGTAGATCGCTCCCCGCCATCAACATTTTGATGTTTAGAATACTCATATTAATAAGTTAACTTAAAACTAGACAAAAAAGCGGCCAAGCCTTATGTTACTTAGAAAGCATTTTAAATTATCTTTTCGACCAACGATACAAAATTGAAATAATAGTATCATAGCAAAATGATACAAAATGTATTAAAACAGATTCGCTGATTTTCTTGTTATTTTTTTTTAATTTATAGTAATAAAATAAAAGATTATTTTTGTATTATAATATAATAAATAAAAATATATAGAAAAGTAACAAGACCGTTGATCGAATGAAATTATTCAATTTAGAAGAAAGTACGGATAGAAAATTTAGCAAACAATTCCTAATACATTTACGAAATATTAATGACCTACACTAAATCTTCCTAGCAAATTTGCTAGTGCTAATTTGCTTTGAATTCTATATTTTTAGTCTTCGGAGAATAAATTAGCATATTAACAAATTTATTATAATTCATTATAAAATAAACGCAGATTGACGAATTTCAATATTGTAATTGTAAGATCTAAGCTTTAAACGAATAAAGTTCAACTTTATATAACATATTCTCAAAATAAAATAAAACTGAAAGTAAAAAAAGCTCCAAAACAACAATATTACATTTTAACTTATCCACTGATTCTATAAAGTAGTTTAAATGCTACAAGACATCGAATTTACGTTATGCACGTTTTAAACACAAAGAGCTAAATTTAAAGAATCTAACTCATAAAAAAGGGGAAGTCCTAATAACTTTTTTTATTTTTGAATTTTATTTGTTCTATTCATGTACAACAGTCAAAAAATCTTGGCTGCCCTGAAGCAATAGATGTCTGCATATGTAATTTAAAGATTTTTCTTACTTTTGATGATTTTCTTCGGCAAACATTGCGAAAAATTCAGAAAACATAATTTCAGGGCGGCCACGACTTGTTGACCGTACTATACTGTCATGAAATTTTAATAATTTCTTTTTAATTTAATATTATTCATATAAATGAAATTTTAGTTAATTGAATAAAATTCGATATTATAATTAAAACAATCTAATTTCCCGTTAACATTAAAGGATTTTGAGAGGATTTTGGCTTTCTGTTTTCTTCCTTAATATTTTCCTTACGTTCTTTCAATAGTCGAAGGACGCATATTGCACAATACATACTGATTGTCCACAGCTCGTATGTCGTGGTGGGCGCCACTCGCGATCAACAAAGCCTCGAGCTCCACCCGGCGCATCCTCACATCGCTACCAAGGGATACACCCAGCTGGAAAATATAATGACTGGTAAAATAGACAATAAGTGACTGGTAAGATTTTTTATAAATTTACTTATTTTATTTTCCCGCGTTTCTCCCGAATTTAGCAGCAGATAACTTATTTTTAATACTTACTGATGGCGAATAGTCCAGTATGTTTTAACCAAGTAATTTCAAACATATTAGTATGGGCGTAGGAATAGGGACAACTGGTTTGTCTGTGTTCATGTGTCTGCCTAGAAACTGCTACTACTTTTTATTGATGATAGATTAGTAGACTTAATAATAGATATTATTTTCAAGTTATTTTTCTAGCTCGACTTTTGTCGATCTCTGGTATAAAGCTAAGCTTACTGTACATACCATATATTAACTGTAAACCCTGCGTAATAAGAGGTAGATTAGAGACACTACATTCTCCGCGTTTCTACTTTTCAGATATTGCTCTTTTGCTATCTTGAGCTTGGATAACAGAAAATATTCTTTAAATATAATTATTCAATCCATAATTATTATTGTCTGAGTATGTAAAGTATATCTACAATATAGTGCCTACGTCGTCGAATTGTAATATACCTAATGTAAAAAAGACGTAATAATCTCGCTGCGGTACACTATCTGACTGTTAAATCGACGGTTGCGAGTTCGATTCCCAGTCGGAGAATGAATTATTTTCACACTAAGTTCCCTACCTACTCTGCTATACGCGAGATGCAGCGTGAAGCAAAAAAAATAAAGCGAGTTAAAAAGTGGAATTACACAAACAGGCAACAGAAAGTGAAAAAGCAAAATAAAAAACGAAGCCATTTAGCAAAATAAGGTTTAATAATAAATTTACAACCAAGAAATATGTTTAAAGCTTGAAAAGAACATGAGTTCGTTTTGTACAAAATATTAACAATAAGTAGGCTTTCAAAGTAAGTGGCGTAACACGAACAAAATGCATTTTTTTATATAAAAAAATATATTATTAAATTATTATTTTTTAATATCAATAAAAATATACTATTGATATTACCTTATAAAAAAAACAAGAAAAATGTTTAAAAAAAACATAAATAAAAATAAATACTTTCTTGTATACCATCATTCGGTGTTTTACTTCCATATTAAGGAAGAACAGTATAGAGTATAAACATATTACAATAAAAAAAAACAATGCTACGCCACTATTAAGGGCCTTAAACAAACAAGTCTAATTAAATTAAAAATAATAATAAATTGAGAAATTATTTTGTGTAAAGCTAATAACTGGCAATTGAACTGTATTTCTTATTAAATTTACAATTAACATAATAAGCAGAATTCACAATTCTCCATTGATCTAAATACATTGAAAAATACAATGTATTTTAAATTACTAAAACTTATCTTATTTCTATTTTCCTTTATTTTATTTCATACAATTGATATTGGCCTGTTATACAATTCTCAATTAAAGAAAATGCGAAAACTCTTTTAAAGTTTAACCTAATATAACCTAGCAATATTCATAATGATGTAAAATAATAAACATTTCTTTTAATTCCTTCAAAGTTATGTATTATTTTTAAAAAAAACTATGGCAGATAATTAAAATACAATTGCAAAAAATTTTTCGCTATCAGCTTTTATTCAATTTTATTTATTATTTGATGTTTTATCCATCTTTACGCGTTTAGTAAAGATTTCAAATAAATACAAGTAAATACGGTAAATACGGTAGGCAGAGGGAACCTAGTTTTAACTGTTAAGACACTCTATTCCCTACGCATTGACCAATTTTAGAATTATTAATGGGTGGCGGATTTGTCAACAAAAAAAATGAAATAAATTAGTGCTGTGTATCTCTCTATAAACAAAAAATAATTCAAAACTATCAAATGAATTATAATGAAGGAAATAAAGCAATCTCTCTTCAGATCAATATTAATAAAATTAAAATAAAATATGACCGTTTGCAAGCCAAAATAAAAAAGAAATATGAATTAAATGATATTTTAACTATAATTTTAATTATTTTTTTATAAAACGTATGCTTTTCCTTGGATAAAAAAGACATTGCTGTATTTTCTTGTATATGATTCAAATATCCGTCTGAGGCCATAATAAACAGTACAACAAAAGAACTAACTTTAAAGCACTTAAATTATAATCTATTGTTAAATCTACTTAATTATTCAAACAAATTCCATACAAAAAAAATAATGTTATGCTATTATACAAATAGACCGTAGGACAAAAAACTATATACAAACACAAAAAGAACATTAAATATAAAATAAAACATTAGTTTCTATATACAAACAAAATGACACCTAGGCAGACATTGTTACAATAATCAACACCGAGACAAAAAATAAGAAAGCTCTAGATTTCTTAATAATATTAAAATGACTTTTTTTTAAAAAAAAACCTATAGGCTAAATTATGTAGCGGGACTTGAACCAGTTTCTTGGTGACAGTCCAAACGCTCTGATCACATAGCCATAAAAAAATTAAAAATATAGTGTGATGTAGAGTTGAATATGACCAATGTGAACAAATGGTCTTATTCAATAATTTGGTAATATTAATATCTATATATTTTTTGTCCCGCATTTAGCTTTCTTGCCGTCTCTCTTGCTAACTAGAATAAGTAAATAGAACAAATTCATTTCCCCGAGCGGGAATCGAACACACAACCGTCGTTTTTAAAGTCATAATAAAACATTTTTTAAATATAATCTAAGTAAGACTTTCGGTGGGATAAAAGCCTCTTCGAGTTTATGTAAAACATAATAGCACAGTCTAACAATCAATTTGGTGTTTTAAACAGCAATTTAGTTTTTTTAGTTTCACATTGTATATAGAGTAATCTGGGAACCTAGTGTTGAGATATTCTGTTCATTAAGACACTTCCGTCCCCTACTTTCCACCGTCACGGCACAGTCACGGCCTCAAAAACCATACATAATAAACAATAAAATGATATTAATAAATTTTTTGTCTCAGCTCCCGGCGTAAGGAAATAGTTAAAAATATATTATAATCAGTATACTTGTGTATATTCTTAATATGAATAAAAAGTTTCATAAGATAAATGCGTTTCGTTTTGACAACAAAATTCAATATTGTAATAAGCCGAATAATAATTTACAACTACAAATTAAAAAAAAAACAAGTAAGAAAAATATACAAATAAATATTTACATAATAAAAATGATATTAATAAAATTGTCGGTTCTCCCGGCATCAAAAAATGGAGTCATTCTAATTTTATAAGATTAATTAATGGTGAAATCGAATACGAAAACTTCATTAATCGACTAACAAAAGTATCGATTCATATGCAATCGTTCATTTAAAATATCAATTATCCATTTGTTCGAAAAGAATTCAAGATTACGTGTTTCATTTTAATTGTCAATAATATACTTGAGAAGTCCTTTGTTCATCTTTTGGTATTTAATATGGTCTGCAAAATAAAGTTATAAATAATATTATTCAAAATATTTAAATTAGCGATTTTTGTTTATTGCTATAATTTATTGGTATACATTATCGATTAATCGATTAGATGAATAATCGGA
Organism: Heliconius nattereri; assembly: GCA_013403645.1. Taxonomy (NCBI): domain Eukaryota; kingdom Metazoa; phylum Arthropoda; class Insecta; order Lepidoptera; family Nymphalidae; genus Heliconius; species Heliconius nattereri. Next base: position 2,083,006 of record JAAIXI010000223.1, read on the forward strand.
TGAGTACATCAATAACATTAATATAATGTATGTTTCGTTTAAACTTCAATATTATTCCCCAGGTATTCCACAAATATATTATTAACCAGAACAGAAAATTATAAATACAAAAAAAAAACAAATGGTGCTAAGAAAACAAGCAAAGACAACATATCAGAGAGAGAGAAAAAAATTAGTAATAATAATTACACGTACAACAAAAACTAAGCAAAAACGCAACACTGACAGAGCATTGACATCTGACATTGACAATCAAGTTTTGTAAGCTCAAGTGACACAACAAACTGCTTAAAAATGTGCCATAGAATAAAAAAACTGGGGAGATACTGGTCACAGACAGAAAATATAAAAATATTTTTACATTTTAAAATTATTATTCTGTACTTAGTAAAAACATTTTAGAAACCGTATAATAATTTGAACTTGCACCTCTTGGAAGCCATCTAAGCGCTCTGACCACAAATATATAATAGCTTGTAATGTAAAATTCTTTGGATGGTTACTAAGAGGCACAGGTTCAAATCCCACTACATTAAAATTTTCCGACAGTTCTTATGTATAAACAGACATGTCAAAAAAGAAAGATTACGGGAGAATGGGATAAAGATCCATCTTGCTTCTAAAAAAATATTATATTACAATTTTAAGATCAAAATTAACCTCCGTTCTCCGTCCTTTCTTTGACACATCCGCTTATACTTAGACACTGTCACTTATATGTTTGCAAAAAAAAAAAAAAAGAACTAAAACCAGCCATTAACTAATCAACAGTAGCGCTCACTTGCTGTCTATGTCCGTCCTGACACACCACATACTCAGTGAGCGTGACGTCGGCGGCGCCCCCCGACTCGAGGGGTATGGGGTTCGCTCGGAAGTGCTCGAGCATGTCGTGCACATTGGGGAACCAGAGGTGCTGGACTCGGCATTGGCCCGTATCGCTTAGCGTCATACGCAGGTGTTTAGCTCGACCCTGTAATTGAAGTTAAAGTCTAACAATTTTATTCAAAATAAAAGACTACATTCAAGGCAAAAAGCAGAAAAAAAGAAGTTACATGGTTCATTTTTTGAAGGTTATATTATTTACCACATATTCACTCAGTTATACACACAGCTCAGATCTGAAAAGAACTGGCGCGGGAAATTCAATGGGACTTTTCTATAAATAAATTAATTAATAAATATACCTAAAATATTAAGTATCCTTATTAAGGTTGTTGTAGTACGATAAATGGTACAGCATCTGACTGTTAATCTGATGGTAAGAGATTTGATTCCACAGGGGGAAATTAATTATTTTCATTTTGCCACTGTGGTAAAAAGCCAAAGCCTGGCAGGTGAACTCACCATCACACAACTCGCAATGTCTAGAAAATTGGACAACGAAATGTCTTACGAGATTTCCTCTGCATACCCTAATATATATAACAGAATACAGCAAAAAATAAAAAAAAAGATATTAGAAAATTAATTACATCATAAAACGAAACAAAACAAAATACCTGAAAATTAAAAGTCAACACGTATTCCCCTCTCCTTGTTTCACTCTGTCTCACTAAGTAGCACCCGTGTGCTGCTACTCCGCCATCCAGCACGCACGCGGCCGCGGCAGCTCGTGCCAACGTACCGTGGAACCACGGCCACTCCGCTAGAGACAGACGAGGCTCGCATACTTCCTCTGCTATGGAACCTGAAGGAGTCAAAATGGAAGTAGAGTACACCCTCGATTATTCGAACTTTGGTTCACAGAACCACCATATGTCCGAACGTCCCCGCCTAGGGATGTTCGATTCGGGTGCTTCGTATCGATATTTTGCACTGAGATTTTTCCTAATATAGAGCATATTATATATATCGATCTAGATATCGGGCCTATTGCTTGTATACAATTTTGAGATTGATTTAGTAATTTAAAAAATTAATAAATCATATGTTTTATGAGTAATCATATATTATTTTTCTTGATATGTACTTGTTGCTTTTAATTTAATAGACTTATAACACTTTTGTGTTACAAATGCACAAAACCAGCTTTTCTTAAAACATTCGATTATTCGGTTATGACTAACGACAACCATTAGTGTGGTTAATCGAGTTTCTACTGTGTTAGTAAAGAAATCAAACATTTTATAACATTCAATCCTTAAGCCAATCTTTAAATAGTAGGTTATGTAAATATTATAATTTTAATGATCACTCTGGATCTAGACATTTGCAGCTTTACTTCAAAGTGTCTTACTAGAAAACACAGACATCTTTACCAGTAACATATAATAATGTCTCTGTAAACTCAACAGGTTGTGAGTTGTTATTTTTTTCTCTTTGGGTTTCAGTACTCAACATACAAAAATTGGGCAATTCCTTCAGCTGATCAGAAGAACGTAAGAAAGATCAGAGTGAACATAAAAACAATAATTACCTAATTCAGCTTCCTCAGGAGTATCAGTCGCTAAGTCAGTATTACTAGTACTTGACGGTAGATCTCTTCTTGGTGGCAGATCTGGAGGTGCTGGTTCTGGAAGACCAGCTAAAGCCTCCGGAGGAGGCTGGGTAGTTGGGGCGGATCTCATGCAATATTTGATAGTGGCCAGCCAGGATTTCATGTCGTCAACATCGGCAGCTTCTATTACATATTCCATGTTGTTGTCCGCCTGGAATTTTTATATTAATATAAGAACTCCTTATAAATATGTATGTAATAAAATAGAGAATATACCAGCCAGACAGGAATTGTCCTATAAGTAATCAGCAATATACAATAATTTGTTTGATAATTTGCATCAATAAGTGATTAAACTATTTTGTAATACTACATATTTTATAATATCTATTATAATCTAATAAAATATTTATTCAAAAGATACAGGAATTATTATGAAAAATTTTTTCTACAAATATCGATTTTAATGGAGATTGCTTCATTTGCCTCTATACATAAAACAAATAATTTTGGTTATGTTAATATGTAGTGACACAAAATAATGAAAAATCATATGAAATAATAAGATAAATATATTTTTACAATTAACTACAATGCTGATTATTAATGTAAATCACATTCAGCTAAATAAACATAACTCACTTTCAAAACAAATGTGTTCTCATGATCTGGCATTTCAAGGGCAGTAGTCTCTCTCGCTTCTGATATAAGGAAACAGAATACACCACTCCTTGGTTTTTGAGCCTTAGGTGGTGAGTAGAATTCTAACATATAACCACCAACAGTTTTAACTAACGCTAATCTACACTTCTCCCATTTTTGTGGACCACTGGGCTGCTCCAGACTTTCTGGAGTTAAATAATTTACAAGTCCGTCTTTTCTACATTCAACAACAATTTTAGCTAATTTTGTCTTATGTTTATTCATATTAGACGATAATTCCACTTCATCAGAGTGTTGCTTATGAAATAGGCCCTTCCCACGCCGCAGACCCTTGAACGATAATCTTCTAAAGAACGGTTTGTGTTGTGTTTTTGGCGAATCAGTATCTTCAGAGTAATCGCTTTCATCGTGGCCGGTGTGCGTGCCGTTCGGTAATTTGTGTTGTGCTTTAAGTTTGCCGAATTCAAAATCGAACTGTTCCGAGAAGCATTCCACGAATTTCTTTAAGAATTCCTTTTGTGATATCGGTCGGGCGGCGGCTTCGCCTGCACTGGTCTGCAAGTATTGTAAGCAAGCCTTGGCAAAGTCCTGAGCGGCGGTTTTGGCCTGACGCTCGCAGAACTCGACCCATCCGTCGGGGTCGCCGTCGGACGGGCCGGCCATGGCTAGCAGTTTCCTTAAGAGCTCCACTTGTATAGCAAATATTTATTTACAACAAACATAACACTAAAACACTTTTAAGGTTTTCTTATCAATAATCAAATTCTATGACAATTTTGCTATCAAAATAAATTTCATGATGCTCACAAGGTTCTCGTGAAAACAATTTTTGTTGCCATACAACAAAAATCTGTTATGTTAATAAGATTAAATATAAATGTTAAATAAATTTTTTACAAAAAAATTATGTCGATTGATTATATTTAAATAACTATTTTGTAGAAATTTTAACATCTTATAAGTATTTGCATTTAATTCTTATATTTGCTCTATAGCCATCTAGTGCTTATATATTGCTACGTAATAAATACTAGAGATGGCGCTTTTTAAAATTTATTTAATGAATGCTGTGTTATCGTTATCACTTATCAGGGATGGATGGACTGAGCACTTTTTGGCATACTGCCCAGGGTATAAATAATAGAGGGTATTTAAGGAGCCCCTCTCTCCACTAAACACAATGAATAAATATAGGAAATATATATTTTAAATAACTTACACTAAGTTTGAAATAATTGTTAATTCAATTGTATGTTTTTTTGCTTGTTTGTGCGATTACTAACTTAATCGATGAACTATTAGAAGCAATCAATACTTTTTATATATACTATTTATTGCTTTCTATAGTTTCGGAGTGGCGAGAATTAGGGGAGGCCTACGTGCAACAGTGGACGTTGAAAGGCTGATGGATAGTTATTACCGCGAAATACCCAAGCGTGATTGTTTTTTCTTTTTTTTTTAAGGAAATTCCTTAAGGGTGACAGAAAAAATATTAAATAAAAATTGGACGATTTTCATAGGGTGATGTAGCTAAAATCATAAATCAGGTGTATAGCGTATAGCTGCTAAGAATTTTATTTCTACTCCGAGTCTCTCTTGCCTTCTCACTCTTTCTTTATCCCTCTGTTTTTCATTTCATACTCTCAATTCTCGTAAAAATGAAGGTAAAAATTAACTTTCATATTAAATTATAAAGGGAAAACCCTACTATTGCCTCCTCCTTCTCTAGATGCATCCTCCTTCTGATATGAGTTTTGAATGTAATAAAATATGTAGGAATTATTTTCAAGATGGCATACTATGATAAGATGACACACTACCAATATTGATGAAACTATTAGCGCTAAGTGCGATCTTGTGAAGTTTTAGAGAGTGTCTGTAGATGCAGCTAGTGCTTAAATTTAGTATGGCTGAAAGTGAATGCAGATGGGCAAGTAGTTCAAGTTTTTGTTATTTTCAATTGCAAAAAAATTTTCTTTCGCTTTTGCTTGATGGTGAAAAGACATGTAAGATAAATATTTTCTATTTGAACTAATTATAAATGTAAAATAGGATTATTATATGACACAACTAACGCTAAAAGCGCATTCTAACCTATAAGCTTTTGTCACAACGGTTAAAATCATATATCTATTGGGTAAGACGACATACAAAACGTGAGTTATATAAGATGGCATACTATCTTATCCTTATAAATAGAATCGATGTATTTTTTTTGCTTTACCTACAAAATGCCTGGCAATTAATTCAAATTCAAATTCAAAATATTCTTTATTCAAATAGGCAATTATTACAAGCACTTTTGAATCGTCGAATGAACATATGAATAAAAAGCTAACACCGGTTCGGAAGGCAGTTCTGCTGAGAAGAGCCGGCAAGAAACTCAACAGTTGCTCTTTTCAAAATCATTACAAGCAAATATCAACGCGAAAACATTGGTCACAAGAAGATATGGATAAGGCTGCTAGAGCAAGGGCATTCAATAACCGCAAGTGACGAAGCTTATTTCCCTTTTGGAAAAGGAAGTGACTGATAACGGAATCCAACCTCATAGAATTTGCAACATGTATAAATCTAGCCTTAATACTGTTTAAAGGCCCCCCAGCAAAGAAGAAACTATTTATTTGTGAACTATGCTCGACAAATAATGATGACATTTTTATGCCACATACTATGTATGTTACACTCCGCCATCCACCAAGTCCATCGCGTGGTAGAGCACATAGCTCAATATAAAGTAAAAATTTACTACCGCAGACACACTGCCGCCATTTTTCTCGATGTAGCGAAAGCCTTTGACAAGGTAACATAACGGCTTGATTTTCAAGCTGCGGCGCTCTGGCTTGCCAGACTGTCTCGTGCGCATCCTGCGGGATTTTCTGTCAAATAGATACTTCCGCTATAAAGTAGAAGGAACTCTCTCCTCTCCCCGCCTCCTTCGCGCAGGCGTCCCCCAGGGTTCAACCCTCTCTCCTATGTTATACGCGCTGTACACAAGAGACATACGTCGTACCAGGAATGTACACTTGGCTATGTACGCCGATGATACCGCCCTATACACTTCGTCGCGTAACACACGCATAATAGCCGATCGACTTTAGAAAGCGGCCCGCGCACTTGGTGTGTGGTTCCGCCAATGGAGAATCGAGGTTAATCCAGAAAAGAGTAAAGCGATACTCTTCCCTCGCGCTCGTTCAGAGCAAATCTCTACCATCTATCTATTAGATAAAGCTATTCCCTGGGAAAAAGAGGTCAAATATCTAGGTGTCACATTAGACTCTAGACTCTCCTTCAAACCCCAGGTCACGAAAGCTTGCAATGAAGCTAAATTTATTCTTAATAGATTACTATCTCCTAAACAAGCGTAGTAAAATGTCACTTAGAAATAAGCTGACACTATACAAAACTTGTATAAGACCCGTCCTCTCTTATGCTTGTGTAGCGTTCGCGCACACTAAGCTAGATCCTATGCAAAAGCTACAAAATAAATTCTTACGTATCGCATCAGGTTGTCCCTGGTTCGTGCGTATCGTCGACCTACATAGAGACTTTGAACTGGAATCGATTCACGAGCACTGCAAACGCTGAGCGAAGCGCTACTTTGAGCGCGCAGGCTCGCACGCGAATCCCCTCATCGTTAATGCGTGTGATTACATCCCTAACGCGCTCCCTAGACGTAGACGCCCGCGCAGCGTCCATTTAGACCCCGATGACGCCATTACTATAGCGAATGCCCCGTATGTATGTAGGAAACACACAACTCACACACGACACAAACATCGTCGTCGACGGAATCGACGACGAAGTCCAGCTTATTCAACGGCTCGGTCGCGTCTCGGCGCGGTCGGGCCCAGCGGTTAGGGACCGTTAGCTCCCTTAGAGTAGTCTAATTTGTCCCCAGTCGCGACTTCATGTCGCGGCTGGTTTGCTTAGCATAGGTGAAATCCCAGTCCGCTCGACGGCCGCAAGCCGAGGTTCGAGTCCCGCAGGGGGCGCCCTTACAGTCGTCGACATCCTCACAGGCAGCCACATAGTGCTTGCATTTCTTCAGGGACAGAGTACCCTCTTCCCTACCCAGCCGGTGTCGCTGTAAAAGCCAATAAGGCTAACAGCATTATCCACATGCTCGAAAAAAAAAAAAAACGAAGTATGTCATTTTACCCTGTAGATATGTCGCCTTACACTGGTCGAGCTAAGTGCGATTTTTGTTTGTTTTTATGATGTTTGAAAGATGATTGTTCTGAAACTAAAATAATTTCGTTGATTATGATATATATAATAGTATACGCAATATGCTGTTCTCACATGACTTTATTTATTTCAAATATTTGTCTTGAAAGAAAAAGTATGTCATCTTAAGCACAATTCCCCCAACTTGTGATGTCTTAAGATTTTAAAATTAAAATGAATATGACAGTATGAACCTAAGGTTATGGAGACATCTCATGTATTCATGCTATTTAAAATAAATATATATGTACCAAACAGAGATACAATTGTAAACTATGTTGAAATAAACAAAGAATTAAAATTGTTTAGATATACATATTTTTTCAGCTTTACACTGTATTGCATTTAGCAGAGTAGGCTGGTTAGGTACCCTAGGCTCGTATTTATGTATAAACCGCTCCCAAGTCTGAAATCGATCTTGAAATACTGTTGCCATACATAAATTACAAATCGAATAGAATCAAAGATCGCTTTCAAGTCTGAAATTGTCTTTGTCTTATTAACTGTGTGAAAATATCGAGATGTTACCTAATTCATCTCCCCCGAGTGGACATAAAACCTCCAACAATCGCGTTATTGTCGCATGCTCGTGCCACTACGCCACGACGGTTTCAAATGTTTAGTTAAATTATCACAAATATATGTTTGTATAGATATGTCATATTACCGGGCGAATGAACTTAGTACTTAAGAAGTAAGTATAACCACTACACATATACGTGTTATTGTTCTTTCATCGTAGACGAGGGCTAATAAAAATAGTTCCGTTGAACCGAAAACATTGAGGACCACTCAAATGCGTCATCAGTATCGGGCAGTGAATGTAGACTTGTAGAGGCTCCATCGTAAAGTTTTAGGGTTAGAGCTTCACATTCATTGTTATTTGTAAACATGTGTGTTAAAGTTTTATTCCCACAATTAAATTTTTTAAAATTTATTGATTCTGGGGTGAAAAATCTTATTAAAAGCTTCGTAAGCGTAATTTTTTTTAGTTCTCTGATCACTGGAAAATTATATTAAATTATTTATTGTTTGTTGGACAGTTATTGCGAATATTATACGTACACGGAATAAATATTATTGCTTATGTTATTTTGTGTTGCTATTATGGAATGTACGAAATATATTAATTTCGACAAAAAATATTTTCAATTGGGCGAAAAATAATTTAGGCTGAATGCGCAATTGTCGTTGCATTTCAACTTTTCCGTCCTGGCAACCCTGCACGTCGTGTGTCAAATTTCCAATAATCTTATTTTGGTGCGCATCAGACGCATCGATGATGGAAATATGGGAGACATGTTGCGAACGCGCGCGCCGGCCGTTCACCTGAACCGCGACGACTGCTTTACGACACTCTATATTTGCGAAGATAAAAATAATAGATGGCCACCTTGACCAATATCAATGCATTGCCGATTATTTAATTTACTTTTTGTTTAGGTTCCATTTTGTTTTCTTCAATTCGTTTGGAAATTCAGCTTGTATGAAGGAGGTAAATATTTAGATTTTTTAAATTTAAATTCCATAAAAATATAGATTTTTTTACGTTTAAGGAATAGAGTTAAAAAATCTACTTTCCATTGAAATATGGAAGCATTGCGTGTTCAGTCGCTTTGCCTAAGCGAGGAAATGAAAATATAAAACATTTCATTTTCTAAAATTGAACCAACGACCCATCGGGTCATCATCGTGTACTTGTCCTCATCCGCCATATAACTGGCTGCATGCAAGAGTTTTGTCTTTTTTATAAATAAAAGCCAGAGATGTTGATCTGTTTACGATTTGAATTTCCAGTAAATAATATGTCATTGTGATGTTAGAGAGACTCTGAGTTTGTCCAATTCTTTAAATTACGTTAATTAAGTTATAAATTGTTAAATTATAAATACTTATTAACACTATTGGGGCGCGGTTGAGGAAATCTGATTATTTAAAATTTTTTTTTGTGTAACTTAAATTGCTTCGAACGATTTCGACGATCTAAAAACGATGAAGTTCCTGAAAGAGAAAATCTTTATTTAATATTATTTTCATAAATATAATTTGCACATATTCCACTGTTTTATTTCCTAGTTACGGATGTTGTTATCGAACAGCTAGCTTCTCTATCTAGCTAAAATTTCACAACTAACTTGAGAATAGAGTAGTAGAACTTAAAGATAGAGTAGTATAATGAATATGTTTGTAATATGATTTTAGCTTCACTCTGTATCTCACACGTATCTGAGTGTCTTAACACTAGGAGTACTAGGCTCCCAGGTTCCCTTTGCCTTCTTGTTAAGACACTCCATTTCCATTTAGACGCTTCCATTTCCCAATTTCAAGGAAATAAAAATATCAAATATTTAATTACCTCGTATGAAAATCGAGTTCACAAGCTATAGCGATTACACGCACGCTAGTGCCCCTTCAGGACGACTCACCTAAACTTTTATTTCAGCTTAAGATATATTCATAAAACATATTATATATATATATATTAATGTAATAGTAATAGACAAAATCTGTTCGTAGACACACAAGGAGGATCCTCACAAAGCGTCTCGCAGCATCCGGCGCGAGTGGCCGATGACAGATAAATGCGGCGGAAGATGGCGTCGTTAGGACTGTCATCGCTTCCACAATAAACGTAAATATACAAGATTTTTCTTTACGGAAATGCACTCAGTGCTATAAAGTATATTTTTGTTACGAAGCTGGGTTAAATATTAGTTTTTTTGGAAGGTATTGTTGATCTGTTATGACTTGCTTTCGTCGTACTTAGAAGTGCAACCCGTGTGATATGTCTGGGTTTTAGCTTTAGACAAATTGGTTAATTAAATCTACTTAGAGCTTCTTCTAACTTAAGTTTATCAACTTTTGTACTACGTGGGTACTTCCCGTTGACCTACATTCTTGAAATTGGAGCGAGCGGGCGAGTTCGACTCACACTTAGCTAGTTTTTTTTAATCTACTCGAAATCGAAATTGCCGTAGCATCGGGGGTTATCCGCGAAATTCGGCGTTTACTGCGAAGGAGTGCCGCCGAGATAGATTTGAAATAACCAAACATAGGTAACATCTTTCTCCTTTTCTTTGCGAGCAAAAGTAAGTAAAATTCCAAAAGGTTAATAACAATTTATTTAGTGTAAAACAGTATACTACTAAAAATCAACCAATTTTAATGACACTTAAATAAATAATCGGGTCGTTTAGGCGTGCGTAAGCCGCTATATTATTCACTATTAAAATTTTATTAAAAAAATAACATAAATAATAGTTATCTTCCCTTTTAAAATAAGATATAACAACAAAAAAATAAATAAGAAATAAGACAAGATCTATTTACGTAAGAAAACGTAAACGATCAAAAGTAGAGTTTATGCCGAACAAGCAGGATGGACAGAGGGAACCTGGGAACCTATGGTTAAGACACTTTCGTCCCCCATATTGCGCATTATTTTGGTGACATCGCATGTTGAGTAGCGAAACTTACTGTCGCGTTTTGCCTCATTACCAGTGCGAGTAACAGAAATTATTAAATACTAGTGACTGATGCGGCTTCGTCCGCTAAAGATTATTATTATTATTGTTATATTATAGCGAATTTGTACAAAATCTTTACAAAAATTATAACCTTTGTATTATTCTGGTGTATAAATTATATCACTGTAAAGTTTCATCTAGGTTAAATCATTTAGTAGTTTTCGCGTGGAAGAGGAAAAAACATATAGGATGTTCCCCACAGGGGCACTCGAACCCACAGCCGTCGCGCTAATAGTCGCACGCTTGCTCCCCTGCGCCACCAGTCAGCCATTACCTAAAATATATTAACAGAGCTTTCTCTGAAACATAAAACGTCGACTTTTATTTTTACTTCTTAAGACCGATCCGTGTGGGAAGATCTCTTTTATAAGCCCCGCCCACTTTGTATCTCTCTTTTTCTATAGCGTGAAGACTCTTATTAGGTAGAATGAGAAGGCATGCTATGCCACGCCCAATGTGTAATGGTTAGGCTCAAAATTGGATTGTATCAAGATTGATTTTTGATTTCTTTATGTTTTTGACAGTGTAGCAAAATAATGTATGGATTTTAAAAAAAATAAAATAATGTTTCGGATTATAATAATTTATACATGTATGTTTATACATGTATTTATGTATACATTATTTATACAGACATGTACCTAATAATACCTAAGTATATATTTTTTCACTGTATCTACCTATGTATAAATACTGAATGTTTAGAATAAAATATAGAGCAGAAAAATATATATATATTATTTATATTTTTCTGCTTTTTTACATTTTGACGGGAACTTACAAACTTAGTGTTAAGACACTCTTATATAATTAAGACACTTCCGTTATCCATTTTCTGGAGGCATTGCGTGTTGAGTGAAAAAGTGAAGTGAAGTGAAGTGAAGTTTTAAAAGGCAGTAGAGTGTAAGTAATCGTATAAGGTATAAGGTATTTTAAAATAGGTATTATTATTAGGTATTACCTACAGAAGCCACATGTGTGTGACTATAAACGACTAGTTGTAGGTTCGATACCCACTACAGTAAAAACATAATTATTGACATTTATATTAGAAGCATTTATGTTAGAAAGTGGAGAACGGAGTGTCTTAATACTAGGTTCGCTCTACTTACCCTGCTGTGTGCAGGATACAGCGTGAAGCTGATTTAATTTTAAATATCTTCTTAAACCCTATCTACTCTACCTCTGTGGACCTACAAATAAATTTCTTTAATGTATCTACACGTCTAAGGCCACTGGTCTAAGTAGATGCATCGATCTGTTCATTTCGTTCTGTTTACACAGTGTTGATGGACGCGTCTGCAGTAAAGTAGCTCTTCTGGTTAATTCCAGATGAGATGACCACATTTTAGTTTATTTTTTGGTAAATGTAGCGTTAAGTATAGGAACTATTTGTAGCTCCGTCCTCAATTTTCCGCTATTCCCAAATAGTGTTTTGGGTGGCGGTCGAAATGCCACTTCGCCTTAAGGTAAGGCCTTCCTACGTGGAAACGAGGAGTCAGTAGCCGGTAGGTTGGTATAGGAACTACCGTAACGTTTGGCGATCCGTTCTCTCTGGCTACCCCGATAGGGTTACAGTGTGAAGCTTTAAAAAAGTAAAGGAACAGGATTGTAGTAGTAGGTACTATACGTACGGCGTTAAGTTCTGCTGCTTAACACGCGATGCCTCAGAATTCGGTAGAAGGTGGGAAACGGAAATGCCTTATTATGAACGGATTCCCTCCGCCTACCCTGCTATGTGCGGATAGAGCGTGAAGTCAATTTATATCTACGTAATAATTGAAAATAATCAAATATATTTCTCTGTATTTTTATTATATCTATAAAAAAACGTAAAAAACGCTTTTTCACATCAAAAGCGAAAAGTGCTAAATGTGTTTCCAGCTATAAATAATATGCTAGGAAACTGGAGTGGTTTAGGTACTGGTAACCTCTGTTGAGGGGTTTATGAGTTTGAGGGCCGGGCTCCATCATCAGACCAACTCTATATAAGATATTATTGTATTGTCAATTAGGTTACATAAAACCAAGTTTTATTGTGAAACTATTATTACAAGTAGGTCAAATTCATTTTCTTAGATTTAATTCAAGTGAGAAAAGTTTTTAAAAGATTTTTCAATATTTTATTATATTAGGTGCCCGTAAAGCAATACCTATTGTATTAATATTTCACGTAGGTATCGAAATGATAATCTTATTTCAAAAACATTTTTTCGTTTATTTTATTTAGTAGGTAGGTATAGTACAATTTTTTATAATTTCACATTTATACCTGTCCTCTTATATCTAAATTCATGGTTAACTTATGATAAAGGAGGTAGGTACAGGTAAGCGTTTGAAAAATAAACATATTTTGTATGTTTTGGAAGAGCAATGTGTTCGAGTTTACAGTGTCTGCTAACGTCTAAAGTACTTAATATATGTATTTAGTATTTACTTCCCTTAAAATATTACTTTTCATAATACCTAATAGTAACAAATATTTGAAAGAAGCTATAAAACATCGCATATAAAAATTAAAATACAAGTTAAAATAATATAAGTTATTATTATTGCTGTATTTTTTTTTATTCATGAAGTTTCTAAAACTCAATAACTAAAAACACTAAAAATTATAGATATTTAACGGAAAAACTAAACATAATCTTAATTCAAAATATTTAATTTAAAATAAAAATATATTTTTATATTATTTAAGTTTCTAAAACTATATAACTATATAAATAACTATATATAGCCTGAACAATCGAAAATTATTTAACGTAACGAACAAACTAAACATAATATTGAAATTAATTCAAAACAAAAAAAAAAACTAAAAATAAAAAAAACACCATTTATTTAAAATTTATACCAACATCTAACCAAATAATAAACATAAAGCAAACAAGAAACGAGCACAAGACCTAATAGCCAAGCCCAGTTAATATATACGCTTCAAAATAAATAACTTGAAGATTGTACAGGGCGGTGGGCGGGCGCTGGGCGGCGTTCACCCGCGCAGCGCCGACGACAGAAACGATCGCCTCGCGGCTGCGCGCGCGCGTCTTGAAACTACTAATTTATAATAACCTATTGAAAAAAATATCATCTGCTAAGGACATGCAATGGAAGGCCAGGACTGGCGTGACGAGTGGCACCAGCCCCGACAAATGGACGGTCAGTGTTGCTATTATTAAGGTGTTTAGTGCTTAAAGTGCTATTTTGATATATAATGTGATATAATTTGGCACCAATTAGAGTTAATTATTTGATAATAGATTTATGCGGGCAATTAGTTTGTTAACGGTATATTATTTCGTATTGGCGTTTATTTCGGAGTTGAGTTCTGCCACTCAACACGCAATGCCTTCAGAATTAACAGAAAGTGGGGAACGGATTGTCTTAACACTAGGTTTCCTTTGCTTAGCCTGCTGTGTGCGGGAAACAGCGTGAAGCATTACAATTTCTTTAACGCAGTTTTTTTTTAATTGTCCGGGAGTATCTTCTCTTATATATATCTTATTATAAGAAAGATATGTGGAAACAATTTTTTTCAACTGTAACAATAAACGATCAGATTAGATGACAATAATAATTTATAAATAATACTAAAAAATTAGCATAGAGTTTCTAAAAAATGTGTTTGAAAAGTGAAGTGAAGAAAATCTCGGGGCCACCCGCCGTCCGAGACTACCCGACTCTCCTCTACATCTAAAGTAATAAATTAATTTAATAGAAAATATATATTATTTATTATGTCTTTAACTTTGATATTTGTAACTAATAAGCATAGTGATAGTACAAGACAGAAAGAATAGGTAAATGTCTCTAGTATCCCCTATTCGGTACCTACAAAATGGTGCGGAACGGAGTGTTTTAATACCAGGTTCCCTCTGTCTACCCTGCAAGCGGGATACATAAGTAAGTATATGAATCCCGAAATTTTCAGTTTCAATTTTTAATTACATTTAAGCATAGCGATTGCTATAGGGTTTTTGTAAAAACAAAATAGTAAAATTCTACCATTGAATAATAACTGTGACTGGAACGGAGTGTTCTGACACTAAATATTTTTGCCTACATACTTGATCTCTACACGAACAAAAAACATGATAACCTCCGAATGCGGAACTCTTAACAATTCCTATCATATTCAGCGGCGTGTGCTAACTGCGGCGCATCGCTTACATAGTGCATCCATCTGTCTTTCAGCAGGCCTGCGCAAGCGCAGCGGCCCGCCGATTGACACGTATGCCATACTTTTTACACGAAATAATGCTAAAAAACAATGTTAATAATATTATGTGGATACAAAATCGTTATTTGTTAGTAATTTTGCCAAGAAATGCTATTTTTAATGAATTTAAATAAGTAAACATGTTTATTCTAAATACAATTGCTAATGACTTTCTTTTATGTCATAGACAAAAATAATATGAAGTCTAGAAAATTTTTATTATTTTTGTTCACAATCGTTTCTGTTACACAATTGTTTTTTTATATTTAGTAAGTATTATTTATGTATACCTCCTGTGGAAATTACGTTCAAATGCAAATATTATAGGTACTCTTACTTTCTCAGCTATCTTAGTACCCAATTTCTTACGTAATTACCTGTATTATAAATAGCAACTACCTATATGAAATAAAAATATATATCAATTCAATATAAATAAATTAACATTTTTAACCGACTTCTGTAAGAAAAGGAGGTTGTCAATTCGACTGTAATTTTTTTTACTAAAAATAGTTCATTTAACCATAAAATGTTACTATAAATAAATATAATAATATGAATCAGTATATACTTAGTTTGAATCGGCAGTTGAACGGTTCACGGGACGTGTCAATTCATCTATCTATCAACGGGCGTGCGCGAGCGCAGCCGCGCGACGATTGATATGCGTTAAGCAAATATGGAGAGATTGCAGCCAAGGCTCCATTAACTGTTATATTGTTGAAGATTTATAATTGAATTTTATTTTTTTTTAATATTTAAAATTATTTATAATATTTTTTTTTTGAGGACAGTCGTAGTGTAAAGGTGTAAGGGTGTGACTGTAATCGCGCTATAGGTTCGTTCCCCACTCGAGGTGTTTAAATATTTATTTAATTTATATTTTCATTTCTCTGATGCCGAGGCAAAGCGTGGCCTTTAGCTCCGCCATTTAACACGCAATACATCTAGAATTCTGCGGAAAGTAGAGATCGGAGTGTCTTTCCACTAGGTTCCAGTGACTGTGAGCGGGATATAGCATGAAGCTGATTATTAAGACACTGTTTATTTTTGTCCATCTTCCGCTTTTAAAGGGGGTAGATAAAGAATATCTCTGTTCACCACGTTCCGCCCATTTTATGGATTGTTGAGTGACGAACGAACGAAATGTACCTAAATAAAAATACTATACCTTATACTTTATAGCTTCACACTGTATCCCACATATAGGCATCCCGCTTGGTAGGCAGAAGGAACGGAGTGCTTAGACGTTCCAATCTTCATTTTCCGGCGATATCTCTATGTCTCGTTACCAGAGCAGGGAAATTAGAATATTAAATAATACATTTGATCCCTGAGTGGGAACCGAACCCTCAAACGCGTTTAGCTGACGCTGCCACTGCGCCAAAACTGGTATCATGAAGATTAATTAACAGATAACAAATGAAAGGCTAAAGAGCTGACATGCCATAATTAAATGATTGAAACAAAATATGTCACTCAAATCGGCCGTCCTCAGTTCGTGAGCTATAAATCTTGCCATACATACATACATAACATGTCAATGCAGATTAATGGGCACTGGGGTGGGCGGCGTTTTTTCTGGTAATTAGGCGACGCGACCCGTCCGACGGGAATCGACTAATTTTTAGAAGGTAACTTTTATTTAAATATATAAAATGTGAATATTTATAAAAATTAACTTAAATATGTTTTGCTTTAGTGTGAATCGTTTGTTGCGACGTTTAGTTACGGTCAGTTCGTTGTACCTTTATGTGACTGTAGTTAGCAATTTTCCTTATAGATTTATAGTTTGTATCTCTCTTTGAAAAAGAGAGAAAAATTTGTATTTTCTATTAATACCAGGATAGAGAATTTATGCAACCATTGTATTTAAGAAATAAATCCCCTTATACATGTTTAGTATTTAGATACACGTATACCTACTAACCGGTAGGTTTTTTTTATTTTTTTCATATAAATAAAATTATCAATATATATTATCATCTGAGAAGTTTTAAAATTTGTTAGATTTAATTAATAATAAACTGAAATCTATAGATTATTTTAAGTAGAAATGTGTAGGTACTTTAACCGCCAGCCACCCACGGTTCTAGTGTGACGAAGCAAATTCCTGAATACGGAAACGTATCCATTTACTAATGACATTTTAATAATTTTAAGCTAATATCCACATCTATACTTCTAATAAAATCGTAATTGATCGCTATATTTTTTAAATTTTACAGCATTTACTTGTTTTAATTTTGAACTTTTATGCTTTTTTAACATCGATTACTTAAAAATTAAAAATTGCCAACAAAAAGAAATCTCGTAAGTATAAAATTCGCAAGAACATAAACGTTTACTTTGTTTTTGCCAATTTTAGAATTTTATCTCGAGCTCGTCTCTCAAGTAAGTCCCATGGTCTATAAGTGGCCATAAATCTCACCGTAGCGTTATTAGAAGGGTTTGTTTCACATACGTTGGGTGCACGTGGAACTAATAATGCTTTGAAAATGTGCACAGATAGTAAAATGCTATTTTTATGCATAGATTATTGTCATGTTTTTTTATATAAAAATAAAGAATCTAGTGTTAGGACACTCCTTCCCCCATTTTCCACTGAATTCTCAAGGCATTTCATTTGAGTGCAGAAGCCAACGCCGCAGATAAATAATAATAATAATATTTTTTTATCATAAATTATTAATCTAAAATTATGATTACATAATATTTTTTTTCTGTTTTATATTTTTTGAAGTTATTTCAAAAATATATACAACAAATATAATGAATTTGGTGTTAGTTGATGATAAGGCGTTAGTGAACATTATTTATTTTTTATATCATTTAAATACGTATTAGATTATTTTTATTTATAATTTAAAAAGTTTTATTTGAATATTCTGTGATGTAAATTATAGAGATAAATATTATATTTAATAAATTAAATATAATCTCTTTTTAGCAAAAACTTTTTTGACAAATTATACCAGCTGTGGTTAAGGCTGATAAAAAAATGACACGTTGCAGACTCACTCAACGTTTGCGTTTAGCTTATCAGTTGGCTTACGAGCAATTGACGTGTCTGTAAAATAATTTACAACTTTTTTTTAATATTTTTGTACGAGATAACATAAAGGTACAAAATTATAGTAGATATTGAGAGCCGAGGGTCTAGTGGCGCAGGGGCACAAGCGTGCGTGACACTCGACGTTAGTTAATTCGATTTCCATTCGGGGGAATGAAACATTAATATTCCTAACACTGATTCACAGGTTCCCTCTGCGTACCCTCTTTGTGCGGAATTCATATAATATGATCAAGAGAGGATTCCCTCTTTGTAACTAATTCTAGTTACAAAATGAAAATTATTACTAATTAATCATTAAATTTTCTTTTAAATTTGTTGTTGCTTAATAGTCTTACTTATGAGATAAGATCCCGTTTTACCTTAAAAATTTCAAGCAATTTAGTTTACTCGTAGTTCATAACAAAAACATTTGGCATTATATTTTTTAACTAGCGACCACCTTGCGGATGCGCCGGCTTAAACTAATTATTTACACAATACACTGAATATATTCCTTTAATAATATATGTATTAATATAATATGTAATGTATGTTTTCAGCGCATTTAAGATTTGTAATGTTTTGTAATTTGTATTATCAAAATCTTGGGATGCATTTTCGTAGTTCCCATAAAGGTATCAATTGTTTTGAAAAAAAAAGTCTTATTTGCTATAGGTACATAAAATGCCTAATAATTGGAATATATTAAGAAAAAATTTTTAAGCAGCAAGCAGCTTTCCTGCTGTTTTTATTGCACTTATAATAGTTTTTACAATTAATTGTAAGTACTTAATAAAGACCACCTACGGTATTTCAATCAGCGCTGAACGCTGACACGCCCTTTCATATTCTCACGCTTTACTAAACAAGCTAAGTATTTGAGGCGAAAAAAAAATTAAAAAAAAAACGTCTGGCATTACCAACGCTCGAAAATGAAAACAAACAATGGCATCATAAATTTATAATTTGTATAGTGTAATCATTGTTTCTTAACAATCTTTATTAGTTGTTAATTAATGTATTATTTTAAATCGCACTGTGGTAAGGTACTTTCGTAAATAGAACTTAGTGATAAAACACTACGCCATTTTTGCTGTAGGTAATGTAGTAATTTAAGGACGTTTTTTAGCTTTACACTGTATTTCTGTATGTATGGCAGAGGGAATCTATCTAGTGTAAAGACACTTAGTTGTAATTTTTGTAAACCCTAATTTTCGAGACATTGCACATGGCGAGAGTGAGTGGTGGACCGAAAGTGTAAATTCCTCGCTATGTTTTGTTACCACAGCGAGGAAATGTATTAATTCATTACCACGAGTGGGACTTGAACCTACGACCTTCACGTTTACAGCACGATGGATTTTATTAAAAATACCTAATATTATCATAAGATTACGGTGTACGATATCTTTGAAATTTCATGAATCATCTCTAGGTACTACGAAACGCTTACAAGTAAAACTAAAAAAAATATATATTCTAACGTAGGCTCAAAAATTATTTTAAATATCTATTAATAATAAACGAAAGCACTATAAAAACGTAAGCTTTGTTCTTCCATTACAAACTAAGAAATGAATACAAATACAAGCCATAAAGTAGTCGTATATTCTATTTATTATTGTTTTAAAATAATAATTTTACAAGTGGATTGAAATCCTAATGGTGGATATGATTTGTCTATAACGATTTAAATGAAATGCTTATATCATACTTGTTTATATGAAAAATCACAAGCAATATGGCTTCACTTGGAAATTATTGGTTAAATTTTGTGAATGGGTTTGTTTTATCTGTTTTTTTTTTTGGAAACTTATTAAAGAAAATATAACTTATATTTTCATAAATAATTTGGATATTTACGAATAAACATATTTACTTTACTCATACTTATACTTACTTTTACATTGCTAATATATTATGTAAATAAAAATATTTAAAACTGTTCCGGTACTGACTGTTGAAATCTGGCATGTAGGTAGACTAGGGAGTGTGAGGGAGCTTCACTCTAGGAGCTTCACTCTATATCACGCACAAAGCAAAGTAGACAGAGGGAACCAAGGAACCTAGTGTTACGATACTCCGTTCCTATTGAGACTCTTCCGTTTCCCTTGAATGGTGGAACTCATTGCTTTTGCCATTGTCCACGATAATAAAAAATATGTATCTTTTATTTACACAGATTCTAAGATATGCATTTGATAATCTCAGCCTTTATACTTTTAATATATTTTCTTATTTATCTTTAAATGAATGATATTTACATAAAAACAAAAATATTAAAATCCATTTTCAATATTCATTCCGAATTTAATAAACATTGTGTGATCCCATATGAAGCGAAACACGTCTTCGATACTCGGCGATATAGCTAAACAAAATAAACGTACGGACAGACGGTCGTCTGTTTATTATTATAATATTTAATTCTGAACGTCCGCAGAGTGGCGGCCGTTATCTTTGAAGGTGTTTAAAGTTTGTTTTGTAATTTTTTTTCCCTATTGATTGTTCCCTTATGTGGTTAGTTATTTTTGTACTTTATAATAAAAAAAAAACTATGAGAATGAAATTTTTCCTATCATTCTAGATTAGTCTTAGAGTTTTTGGACATATCAGGAATCTATCATCTTTGCTATACTTAAATATTACCTCAAAGCCAAAGCAAGCCAGACCTTCGTTATTTTATAAAGCCTGAAAGTTTCTCTGCACCTAACACTGGTAAGTACTATCAGGGAATATGGTTGTTCTTCGGTGGTGATTATTTTGCCAGTTATTAGGTAACTAAGATGCAAAAATTAGTACATAACTTCCTCTATTTAATTTATAAAGTCTAATTTTGTTTTATTTTCTTGGCAATAATATTAGATATGACCTTGTTTAACTTTCTACTTACCTGTTTTGATTATGCAACAAATTTCTCAATATTCATACAAAATGGAGCAAAAACGATGCATAACGCATATTTTTATTGAGTTGACTTAGAAGCTTAATTTTTTCTGTGATTCACTGGACCGAAAACTTAGATATATGACAATATCCGCCGTAATAGAGATCCAATTTTTCGCCAAATTCCGTTGGCACTGTCAGTTGAGCGGCGAAACTCAACGCCGCGCTTTGTTTAGATACATAATTTGAATATTTTATATTTTCCTATAATCATATAAAGAAATTATCTCCAAATAGGTATAAAAATCTACAGTAGACAATAGTAGCATAACATTCGAAGAATGAAAGCAGCAATTTGTAAGACGTCCCGTTGCGTCGCGGTTGTTTGATTTACGCCCAACGCGGGTCGACACTTCCCGCCCTGCGTCATAAGTCTACCAATACTTTGGGTATATGCTTATTGCTTAGTATGGAATACTTCAATTTTTATTTTAACTTCCCTGTGTATCCCGTACCATAATAGTAGGCAAGACAGAGGGTTCCTGGTAATCTAATGTTAAGACACTCCGTTCCCATTAATATACTTCTCCGATTTATTATACACTTGTCACGTTTAATAAAACTTTTTAAAATATTAGTTTTTTTTATTAGTAAAATGAAATGATGTGAATACTTTATTAAGTATTTAAACTATTAATAGGAGATTTCATTCAGTTATTTAGCTTTTAAAATAAAGTATTTGTAACAAAGTTCTTTTCTTTTTTATATTTTTAGGCTTAATTTAAAAACTAACATTTAGTAGGTTTGAAAAATAGAAAACACAAATTTAATGAAAACAATAATATGTAATTTAAACAAAATGTATATTTAGATCATATTGGAAAATATAAAAAAAAATTGAAACAAATTAATAGCTAAACAAAAATTTAAAAGCCATTTCCACACTAACTGATCCTTTTAATTAAGTATTCTCAAAGAATTATTTCTCCAACACAATTTATTTGTTTGACGCTTACTGGAATTCCTTCCAATAAATAAAAATATTAGAATTAATTGTCATTTTATGTTTGAAATAAAATCTTGCTTCAGTTGTACAAATTACTCGTGTTTGTCTCTACTTGTGCTGGGAAATAAAAACTAAGTATTTTAAATTATTCTTCATAGTATAATGAGCATCTTAAATTTAAAATAAGTGTTGCAATTTATTTGCAAAATTATTTTATAGTTATAAATATGGGCTAGAAAATAAATTAATATTATTTATTTATAGCAAAGAGATATGTTATGTCTCCGCAGCCTAGAATAGAGAATACAGCTAATGTATTTATGTATTAGATTGAACATATTTTTTTTTGCTTCACGCTGCGTTCCTTCCGTACAAAGGAACGGCAGAGGGAACCTAGTGTTAAGATACTCCGTTCCCCATTTTCCGTCTTATTTTTGAGACACTGCGTATTGAGTGATGGAACTCAACGCCACCCTCTGTACGAGGAGCTCAAGATTCGCTTTTTTAAAAATGTTAATTTCTATAATAATTTCTAATTGTAAGCATGACGGTTGTGGGTTTTATTATTACTCGGGCAAATTATTTATTATACTTTCTTTACTCTGATAAGACGACAAAGCACGGCTTGGAGTTCCGCCGCTCACCGCGCTATACCTCGATAATAAGACGGAAAGTGGTGAACAGTGTGTCTTATCATTAAATTCCCTCTACTTTCCTGGTAAATGCGGGAAACAGCGTGAAGATAAAAAATATAATCTATTTATATCCAAAATCTATCTAAAATAAGCACTAATATCTAAAATAACACGTACATAGGTAAAGGATCGGTGGCAGCTAACGAGGCTCGGCACACAAATCACCATTAGCGTTAGCGACGGACCGTGAACGAAATCTAAGAACAGTTTTGTTAAAACAAAGATATAAAAAAATTATGTAATAGTCGAAAACTATCTGGGAAATATAAAATTTAAGATTAGGAAGGTAGTGAGTTCGATTTCTACTCGATCAAATATTTAATATTTGCATTTTCACGCTCTGGTAACGAGGTTCCGCCATTCAATACGAAATGCTTTCAGAATTAGACGGACGATGGGGAGCGGAGTGTCTTAACACTAGGCTTAAATTGAAGCTGAAAAAACACGTTATAAAATATAGATATAGCAAAAATCAATTAGTATTCTGATTCTCCTTTGGCATTTTATCGTTAACGCTAAAATTATTTGTAGGTATATGTTAACAGTACGCCAGGAGATACTAATTTGATGAATGAACTGTAATTAGTTCGAAAATTAATGTGACAGAATTTTCGTCTGTCTGTCAAGTCTTGTTGTCATCAACTTATATTAATTATTATTTATATTTTCTTATATTATTTTAGTTTCATCGTACTAAACAAATTATATATCATAATTGTCATGAAAATGATTTGTTTGTCTTAATATAAGTAAAAATTGGAAATTCATTATAAGTAAAGATTTAAATGTTGCGTTCGGCCTCATATTTAATCAGCGTACGACAAATTTAAACTAAAAGACACCCGTTTAGTCTTTTACGTTTTTTAATTATGGATATTCATTAGAGGTAATAAAAAAAGTTACTTCTATATTTATGCCAGAAAAACTCACTTCAATTAAAAATATTTTCCCTCCAGTTCCGCTTGTTATAAAAAGCTAAACCTACCGTTACCATGTGGTCCATCGTAAACTGGCCACAAGTAGCCAACGTCGTTGAAAATAGCCCGATGTTGGCATGATAAGTCAATCAGCAGTCAAAACATTGTATCCAAGTGACACAGACATCCACGTCCAGCGTTCCCAGAACGACACCACCGCACCGATCACTAAGTAAGCGGAAATTTACGATCTAGCCACCATTAAACATCGTTTTGTTGATAACTGCTATTTGCATCTAGATTCCGTGTATTAGGCTTTTATTGATATGGAGATAAACATAGGCTTAGTATTGTGTATTTGATTGCTTATTTAATTTATAATTTTATTTTGTCGTAATATTGTTAAAATTATTTTTAGTCAATCAAAACTTATTTCAAAAGTTATTTTAAATAAATGTGTATATTTCATAAATCATGTTATAAGAAAAAGTGTTTAATAAGTGATCTTAAGTATGTGATTTGTATTTTTGAAGAACTGATATTGTTTAAATCAAATAAGTTACTTTCTGACTGACTGATAAGTGTAGAGAGGCACCAAGAAATGGAACGGTATTTCTCAATTCAGAAATTAACATTTTATTTACGTTAAAACGCTAAACTCTGTGTTATATCTAACTGAAAGTAATTAAGTCAAATTTAAATTCAGGTCGTATTTGACTCTAGATAACGCCACCAATAACAACTGCATACTGCATAAAAACCTAAAAAAAAATAATTAATAAATAATTATTTAATATTTACTCGGCCTAACAAATAAAATACTAACATATATATATATTTTCTTATACAAATATATTATGCAAAAATAAATACAATCTATAAATAGTAGGTTATTCACAGGCATCCTTTGGGACGCGTCGATCGCTTGTTAATGAGCAATGCTGGGTATCTCGACAAGCTGTGATCAAAGAGGAATTCGCTAGTGTGTTAATTTGTTAGGCCCAACTTCGATCTATTTGTAAACGATTTAAGTGGTTGGGGATAGAAAGTTCCTGGAAGCTTCTTCTTCCATTGTTTAAGTAGCGTTTTGATAATTTATCGAATGTTAAGTGTTATATCTTACTTGAGGCCGCCGTGGCGCCGGCACAAGGGTGTAACGCGACGGTTCAGGGTTCGATCCCCACTCGAGGAAATGAAATATTTATTTACGTTTATATTTCCAATTCTTCCCTCTGGTGTCGAGGGAAGCGCGGCGTTGAGTTCTGCCACTGAACACGCAAATGTCTCCAGAATTTAGCAGAAAGTGAGGAATGGAGTGTCTTAACACTAGGTTCTCTCTGCGTACCATGCTGTGAGCGTGATATAGCGTGAGGCTTTAAAAAAAATTTACTTTATATAGATGCCGTGGTATGTAAAATGATTGATTTTCATTTGACTGAAGTTTTATAATAAGGATAACTTTAATAAAATTACAGTGCATCTAAATGTTCATTCTTGAACACAAAAGACCACGCGAGTGTAAGTCGGACTCGTCCCCAAAAGGGTTCTGTATCTCCAAAAAAGCAAAAAAAAAATGTGTTTGTTGTATTCCCATACAAACATAATTAAATTATATACATTTTATTATTTTTTTTAGTATTTGTTGTTATGGCGGCAACAGAAATGCATCAATAATAAAAAACAGCTTGTTGACATACTGACAGAGAGATAGCGAGGTCTTATAGTAATAGATTTTCGTTAAACCCTTTGGGTACGGAACCCTAATATAGAGAATATAATTATAAAATAAATATGTTATATTATATTATATTTGTCTGGAAAATCCTTTGAAATACGCAACATTTCAAAACTAAGCATAAATTGATAGGTTGTTTGGACATAGCATTTTAATAAGGAATTTGTTTATATTAGTTCGGGTAATATGTATCGTATGAGGGTGCGTAAATCAAACGAGGAGCTCACTTGCACTACACGTGTTGCTTTCGAGCAGGGTTCCCACTTCCCATACAACTTTTACTTAGTAGTTAACTTTAAAAATATTTTTTTATTTTGGTAATAATTATCTATGTTTTTAATTCTTATATAAGAACAGTTAATATTTATTCGGTCCGTACATTTTCTCAAATCTTTACATAATATATTTTATAATATAAGTATTTATACCTAATTAAACAAATAAAATAACTATATATCTTCATAATCGAAATTATACGTTTTTTTTACAAATACTTTTATAGTTTATTGAAATCTTAGAACCAGCGTTGGCTTGCGTCAAGATTTCAAAGCATTAGTTTATAGTTTACAATAAAGATTAAGTAGTGAAAAATAACTTAATACTTATGTCCTACTTTGGAATGAACATTGATTTTCATTAATGATTTCTTTATTTTATACTTCCTTATACAGCTTAAAATATTATTCGACATTCGCCATCGTCGACCCTAGCGTGCAACCAGAGATGCGCCTGCGCACTAGATTTATTGCGGTCAATCAATGTGGATTTATTGTTAAGGAAGCGTTCCCTTTTGTTTCAGATAATAATAGAATCCTTGTAATTGGTATCTATATACCTGAGCGGTTACATCTTTATTAGAGACATAAGTGTCTTCATACGGTTATTAAAAGACTAATACATTATAACTTGTTTTGTACTTGCTGGGTCATTATTCTGATTTACGTTTGCGTTGACTTGTTACTTGCAATTTTTTTAACATTGCGCTGTATCTCGCAGCAGTGTAGTGTTAATACACTCCGTACCTGCCTTCCCCGTTCCCACTTTCCGCCGTATTCTGGAGGTACTGCATGTTGAGTAGCGGAGTACAACCCCGCGCTTTGTTTCGTTACCAGAACGAAGAAATTAAAATATTAGATATTTCATTTCCTCTAGCGGCAATCGAACCCACATCCTGTCTGAATGACTCGTATTTGCGTAACCATATTGCTTGATTACTTAGTTAAAGCACAAATGAGCTTTACAATAATACGCAAATGAGCAGAAGCAGGCCAGCCTTAATAAAAAGGTTTGGGAAAAGCAGTAGGTACAAATAAACTACATATTTATTTAATTTTATTTTTTTTACCGTCACGCTGAATCCCACTTCACATTACCTTGAGTGGGAATCGAACTAACAACCTGTCGGGTTTACAGTCACACTTTTTGCTTCTGCAAGTGATCCTTTTCATAAAAAATTGCAAATTTATCAAATTTGCTAGAAAAGATAAATATTACTAATCAAAATGGTCGTCCAAGAAACGGATATGTAACATTCGTAATTTTATTCATACAAAATAAATAATAGAATAATTAGTACTGAATGGATGTTATATTTATAGTGTAATTTATTTGCTAATTAAATTTGTCACACAATTAAGATTATTCATGGTATTAGTTGTAAAGATTAGATATATATAAATGACATACGTACATACTGTCACGCTGAAGATATACAGTGTTAGCGTACTCGTGTAAATGTGGGTAGATTTAGGTGAAAAAGACAATAAAAGCA
This sequence comes from Heliconius nattereri, assembly GCA_013403645.1. NCBI lineage: Eukaryota > Metazoa > Arthropoda > Insecta > Lepidoptera > Nymphalidae > Heliconius > Heliconius nattereri. The sequence continues at coordinate 2,110,147 of JAAIXI010000223.1, forward strand.
GTGGAATTGCGTCAAATGGGAACAGTTGCTTGTAGTCGGAAGACCTGATTGGAAGGTATCAAGTGTGTAGTGTTGTTATTGAGTGATACATCGAGTATATTGAGTGTCACTTATTGTAATTATGCGGAACCTCTGTCCGAGTACGATTGGTAGTGATAGTTCACTTGTTTCTCCATTTTACCAAACTTATTTAGAAGCTAGAGACATTGTGAGCTTGGGAGTAAACTTCGAATTGAATTTGAATAAAAATACTGAAAATATGTTTTTCTTTATAACATATTTTCAGTTAAGTTCACACATATGATAAAAGATCTTTTGTATTTGCGTATTTACATAAATAAGGTAAATAAGACGAACCTTCGTGTAAGTGAGAAGCTCACAAGATTCCGATACAAAATACCTCTATGACGATCGACGAAATAAAAAAACATTGAAATTTGACAAATTAGTCGTCTTCAAAACAAATAAATACCATTGAAAGTAACAATTATTGTGGCCGCGAAAATTTATTGTTTCCGATTGTCAAGTAGGGAATTTTGTGAGTAAGTTATCTATATTTTCGCAATTCGTCATACTTCTTCATCATCATTATTTATATATAAGCTATATAGGTAGAAGTATATAAAAACACAAATACTTTTTGTTTTCTTTGCTTGTTTTAGAACAAATGGAATTGCGATAAAATATTTTGACATTGTAAGCGAAGCGTATATACTTCAAAATAGGTTATATTATAGCAGTTTGTGGTGGATATATTTTTAGGATACCGTATCGTACGGTACCCAAAGGGTGAGAAATGAGACCCTTACATAGACTTACTCCGCTATCTATCTGTCCATCCATGTCTCATGATAGTTAGGTTGAAATTTTCACAGATGATATATTTCGGTTGGCGATATAACAATAAATACTAAAAAAAGCATAATATTTTATTGTCGCTCTTATATATACCTAGATAATGATACGGGAACCATTCGTGTGCGACTCGCATTTTGCCCGTCTTATTTTTTATCCCGTTTTGCTTATTTTTTTTTCTATCAGTATCTTATAAGTTATAAAGTAGTAACAAACATAGGTAATTTATTTTTATTTGAAAGTAGAAATAATTGAAGCAATATAATATTCGAAGTATATTTTTGACGTGGCTTCAATTTCGGCGTCAAGTAAAATAGATTAGTGAGACCAAAATAAAACTAAGATCATTGTCGTTTCTTAGTAAGTATAGTTTTCATCACCTGCCTTATTTATAATCCTTAGTTGACGTCTCGATGAAATTATAGCCGCCATTTTGGACGCGTTTTGAATTTCCCGCCATTACACCAATTAGTTGAGTGAGATGTCCGCTGTTGGGTGGACGCTTTACGTTTTTATGGAACAGTTTTTTTTTATTAATAAATTATATTTAATTTAAGTGGTGCCCCATTTTTTGTGTAAACAGTGAACAGTGAAGTGGAACAGTGGAACATTATACCTGTAGACCTGCAGACCTACGTAGGTACATAAGGTATATTTTTATTTTTATGTTTATGTTGGAATAAGACATACTGAATTGCAACAGACTATAAATTTAAGCATTACCGTTGGCGTATCTAGATATATTTTCTGTATATTTTCTGGGGGGGGGGGGGGGGNGGGGGGGGGGGGGGGGGCTGGACTTTACCTTTGAACAGTTATGTTCGTATAAACGTTGTTTTTTTAATATTTCAAGTTTTTTGCTAGTAAAATTTGTGGAGGAGAGGGGGAGGGGGGGTCACGGACCCGGCCCCCTTCCGGCTTCTTATGCTCTTTAGCATCACGGTCTAAGCTTTGCAGACGCATCACAACATGATTTTTTTATTATTGTTATTAAAAGAAATAATAAAATAAGATTCTGCAAAACTAAATCAGAATCTTATTTGTACTGACTTTTCATTTTTTTAGCCGTCTAGTTATTTATTTATACTAATATAATAAAGCGGAAGAGTTTGTTTGTTTGTTTGTTTGTTTGAAAGCTAAGATCTCTGGATCTACTGGTCCGATTTACTATGTTTTTGATTTGTATGAATTTTTCAGAAGTGCTATAGGCTATATAACATTACATTACACACATGTACTAATAAATTAAAATACTTTCTTATTATTACCAAAATAAACTTATATTTTGATATTCATCCTTATAAAAATAAATATAAAAGTCACTTTCAGCATTTTCATTTCTAGATTGAAATTATAGTTTACTGTACATTCTAATAAATAATTAAGATGTCACTGATTCGAAATGACCTAGTCCTACCTAGCCTTCGGGCGGCATAGTACGAGTATGACCGACGCGAACGGGCAGATGACGTTGACGGTTTTATAAATTTTCATACATTTTCGAACTATTGTTATTTTTTATGTATTATTTGCTGTTTATAATTTATTCAAAATACATTTTGGTACTCTTCTTATTTTATTCGATATTGCTCTCAAAAAATATCCTATTTAATAATAATATATAGAAAAATGTTTAGTTATATCATAGAGTCGATATCTAGGAGTCGCACGCGACGAGACGCACGCACGGAAAACTTTAGGTACTTTTTCTAATATTAAGAATATCCTTTAGTTACTTTTACTTCTTTTGTTGGTTCATTTCAATAACTCAGATATTTTTGCTAATAATATGTCTCTACTTATTATTCTTTTTGATTATTTAGGCTTATATTTTCTTACTAATTCTATTGAAAACTTAAAATAATTTCATAAATATATTTAATAAATAATAGCCTAGCCGCGTCCGGGTCCACTAGTAGTGTTATATTTTGCGACAATGAAGGTTGATTTTCAGATCTAAAGAACGTTCCAGATACATTTACAATAGGATTAAAATATTATGAATTTGCAAAGGGTGACATGAAAAAATAAAACAGGTACAGTAAGAACGACAAGGAATAGTTTCACCTGGAATTATAATTTTTTTGAACACTCTTAGAAAATAATCCTAATATCAAGTTAGCCTTATGTTATTTGTCTGTAAAACTAAGAAAACTCCGGAACTCCGCAGAAAATTAGGGGTGTCTTAACGCTAGGTTCCCTCTGCATACCCTGCTGTGTGTGCATTCTGCACATACCTTGCAGTATGCAAAATACAGCGTGAAGCTGATTTTTTTATTAAATATAATATTTTTATTGTCTTAGGTGTAGTGTCAAGCCAGTTCCCTCGGGGCGGCTTCCATTTGCATTCACTAGCTGAGCGCGTAAGTCGGGATCAGGCTCTACTTCCGGTACTGCCGCCGTTGCACAATGAAATGCGAGATGTAAGTTTTGTAATTATTCATATTAATTTTATACCTATGCGATAAAATGTTGTTTGTTCGTCTATTGGTAATTATAGATTAATAACTATTAGTCAGTTTTGCCCTTTAAATACGAATGGAGGAAAATTATTATATAAGCAATAACGATTTTTATTGTTATTTCTTTATTCTTCATTATAAAAAATGATAATAATATGAAAATGACAGTGTATTCGCACAACACGTATGACTTTTAACAATGTAGGTATAAAAATAAAATAAAATTATGCATAAAATTTAAACTGGCACCCATCGGATATCTTTCAGGGACCTTAGTTGATGTGCAACAAGATATATTCGACTGCTTTCTTTTTTTGACCTAAATTGAAATTGCGTTTTTTAGATTCATCCTGTACCCGATGGCATGGTTACCAGGCATTGGTTATATATCCTTGATATGAAAATATTTATTATTTTATTTCCTCGAATGGGAATCGAACCCACAAGTTATCTTGCCAACTACTAAAAGTAAATTGTTTTATATATGTTTCATAGAATGCAGTATGCTCGCGTAGCACGTACTCTCCCCTGCAAGCGCTCAGCGAGAGCACTTGCAGGGACCACGGCGCGCACACTGCCCCGCCGCCGCAGCCGCCGCCTCCTCGGATGCAGGTAGATAGACTTTTAATATTATTATTTTATATTATTACTATTTATTATACATATGTATTTAAACTGGAAATATAAACTTTTTGGTTTTTTCTTGCATAGCATTGTACGCAAAAGAAACGGAAAAGCTTTTTAAAAAAAATGTGTTTAAATATATTAATAGTTTTCTTATTACAAAATGACTTTATCGTTTTTTTATATTGTAGTAAATGGCATAGCGATATGGGTAGTGTTCAATTTCTTTGCTCTAGCACGGAAAAGCGCGTTGAGATCCACCACTAAACAAGCAATGTCTTTGATTTGGATGGAATGTGGAAAATCTAGAATTAACCAACACTAAGTTCTGTTGGCCAACTGAGCTTAATAAAAAAAAATAAAAAAACCACACACCAGGTACCCAACCAAAACGTGACACTACACCCGGCGGTGGCGCGATGCAGTGCCACTTTGGAACTGGCTGCTCTCTGGAGAAGCTTCCACGAGCTCGGCACCGAGATGATAGTCACCAAAGCCGGAAGACGCATGTTCCCGGCGCTGCAGGCGAGGCTGTCAGGGTTGCTGCCTAACGCTGATTATTTGTTGTTGGTGGATTTTGTGCCTTTGGATGATAAGAGATATCGGTATGCGTTTCATAGGTGAGTTTATGTTTTGTTTTTTTTGTGTTGGTAGTAGGTACATGTAGTGTTATTCCAGATTTAGGAAAGAAAAATGCTTATTAAGAAAACGTATAAAAATTTGAACGTAGCAGGATCATTATAGTAAAGAGGCACGGGTCCAAATTCCGCTACGTTTTCTTAATATGTGTAACTCTTATCATAATTATTATGATATAAAATATAGATATTTTATATTATTTTGGTATAACATGGGTTATGTGCTACACAAAAGAGGAATGGAATGTCTTACTATATTCTTTCTCCAGCTCAAGCTGGGTGGTAGCGGGCAAAGCGGACCCGGTGTCGCCCCCGCGCATCCACGTGCACCCGGACTCCCCCGCGGCCGGCGCGCACTGGACGCGACAGCTCGTGTCCTTCGACAAGCTGAAGCTGACGAATAATCAGCTGGATGATAATGGACATGTGAGGATTTTTATTTATTTATAGTACGGTACGGTTGATGAGTCGTGACCGCTGTGAAGTTAGTTGTAGATTTTTGATATTTTTTTTTTCTGAGTGCACAATGCGCAAAAGTCAGTAAGCCTAATCTCGGGAGGTCACAAGTCGGTGACCTTACTTTGTCTATTATTATTCGCATCTAAATTACGAAGGCTGCCATTAGAGTTAATAAAGTATGATTTTATAATATACTTAAATGATACTTATTTCTATGAAGTATTATAATTATTATATTTAATTAAGCGCTATGTAACATGATTCTGTAGTGGCGCATCGAGATATCATCTTATATTACTGTAACTGCCATTCGATCTTTTTTAGTTGCGTTACTCAATATTATACAGCCGTTTTTTCTCTATCTAACTTAACACGAATATTAAAAAATGTATATTATGGTATATCTACCAATAATATACTTTGTATACCAAACAAATAAATAAATCAGCTTCACGCTGTATCCCGCACACAGCAGGGTAGGCATAGGGAACGTAGTGTTAAGACACTCTGCTCCCCAGTTCCCGCTGAATTCTGGAGGCATTTCCTGTTGAGTGGCAGAACTCAACGCCGCCCCTTTCCCGCTTCTCATTAGTGATTATTTCAATAACTGTAGATAATACTAAACTCGATGCACCGCTACCAACCGCGCCTGCACGTGGTGTTCCTGCCGGGCGAGGGGCAGAGCGCGGCGCCCGGCACCGTGCCCTACCGCACCTTCATATTCCCCGAGACGGGGTTTACCGCCGTCACCGCCTATCAGAACCATAGGGTGAGTAGTGCTTTAGTATTCGCTTATTTCAATTGGTTTCAGGTTAGCTCAGGTCTTTAATTATTGCGTTTTGAGCGTGCCAACTGTCATTTGAGCACCATTCACTTCGTCAATTATGGAGACGGTTTTTTAGCTTCACAATGTATTTCATGTATAGCAGAGTTACAGAGGGGAACTACTTTAAGAAATTCCGCTCCCTACTCACCACCGAATTTTCGAAACATTGTGTGTTGAGTGGTGGAATCCAACACCACGTTTCGAATCGAACCTACTACCCTCGCCGTAATAGTTCCACGCTAATATAAAATAATCATAAATTTCTAAAATATTCCACTATATATTTTTTTTATATTTCCAGATAACGCAATTGAAAATAGCGAGCAATCCGTTCGCAAAGGGATTCAGGGATTGTGATCCTGACGATTGGTAAGTAATTTTATGATTTAGATATAACAAGATAGGAAAAAGGAATTTGGGATTCTAGTGTTAAGATACTCCATTCCCATACCCGGGGACACTTCCGTTTCCACCTTTCCGCCGAAATCTCGAGGCATTGCGGGTTGACTAGCGACACTCAACACCACGCTTCGTGTTGTTACCAGAACGAGGAAATGAAAATATGGAGTAGTTCAATTCCTCAAGGGGGAATCGAACACATAACCTGTCGCGTTTACAGTCACACGCTTGTGGGGCACAAGCGTGTGACTGTGCCGTAAATAATTAAAAGAATAAAAATACTACCTTCCAAGTGAACTAACACCACATTTCTCACATCTTGTCACAACACTGAATGAATCAGTCGCACGCAAACGATTATACATATTTTATGTTAAAGTTTCATTCCGTTCCGTTCCGTTTCAACAGCCGGTGACAATTTACTTTTACGACTCGGCCATAGACTAAAGAGTTTGACAGTAATGGCGGACGCGACGCCCTTCCCGCCAATTTAATTGTCAATGACATGCGTGCGTCGCCCGGTTTGTTTTAATAAAGACACTTTTTGCGGCCGTATATTTTGATTTATGTGATTTTAAAATGGTGGAAACGTTTTGAATACTTTATAAATATCAAAGGTTCCTTTATAGTTTTTTTTGTATGTCGTAAAATGTCTGTCTTGTGAGTTGTTTTTTCTTATGCAGATAGAAGTAATTATTAAACGATGACGGAAATGTAACAATTATTATTTATTGTTTTTTTATTTTGAAATATATATTTTATACATATAAATACCTAATATTTTATGCTTTAAAGCAACCGGAATTTAAAATTTGATGGCCGCGTAATATTTACGTTATTTTATGTGTGAAAGAAGGAAGGAATAGAGAAGGAAAAGTGAAAATAGATCGAATGTTGTATTAAAATTATTGATCGAGTTTTAAATGAATAAGCAGTTCTAATTGCTTTAAAAACAGTATGTAACAAAATATTTTACATTAAATACTTTTCTTTATAGGTAATTCGACTTTACCTAACTGTTTACATAAACAACGTTTTACACGGTATTGGCTGATTAACTTCGCATAAATTTCATTCGTGCTACAATTTGACGTCGAGTTCAATAGTGTTTACATTGAACAATTTACTAGAGTGCAGTACACCAATGGCGGAACAGAACGCGTTGTATAAGTAAAATATGCTGCAATAAATTGAAGATTACTCGTATTTAGAAATGTGTAAATAATTATCCTATCGTATTGGTATAAGTAAAAACATATTGGATTTAAATATGAATATAGGTGTAAATTAAGATAGGTACTTTTTTTTGAGTTTCACGCTGTACCCCGCACATAGCAGAGTAGGCAGGGGAAACCTGGGAACCTAGTGCTAGCTACCCCATTCCCATTTAGACACTTCCGTTCTTGATTTTCCGCCGAATTCTGGCGGAACTCAACACCGCGCTTTGCCTCAACCAAAGTGAGGGAACTAAAATAATTAATAATTAATTTTCTCAAGTGGTAATCAAACTCACAACCTATCGCGTTTACAGGAGAATACTTGTGCCTCTACGCCACGACTGGCTACTTTGAAAAAGAAATATACCCACCTATTTATAAAAACCGCCTCTAAGCGGGGTCATGTTACGTGCTAATACGTTATTTTGACACGCAACGACAAATGACATCCATATATTATTTAGATTAATCTGTACCGGGAAATGGTAAGAAACATTTTTTCTATCTTTCACCCGGGGTCTGCGCACATGGCGAATATTATTTGATTAATGATATATTTGTTTGTAAAACTGAACTGAACACACACGGTGCCGGTACAAATGTTATAACTAAAAAAAATAGTCGTAATACAATAATATATAGTAATAGTCATAGTCTCACTAAAGGCCAGTCGTGGTGCATAGGCAAAAGCGTGCGGTATATAAATATTCTGTATATTATAAAGTTTAATTGAAAAAACAAAGAAGTTTTGCAAACAGGTCCACAAATAACATTTAAAAAATAAATATGAAATAATGTAAGCTATAAGTTAGCAAGCAGCGCCGTCCTTTTAGAAATGTTTTGGTATATTTTAAATTATAAAATATTTTCTTACTTTCAGTCCACCAGAACAAAACACACAACGTAACACGCCGCGGCGTCGCGAGACCGCGCCCGAGCCCTACCCGCTAGCGCAGCCCTACGCCGCCGACCCCAGCGCCAGCGGCCCTCTGTACGCACACGCACATACTGTACGGTAAGTTTTGTTCTGTGTGTTAGCTTCATGCTGTATCCCGCATATTGCGGGCAGTGGACGGAACCTAATGATAAGTTAGACACTCCGTTCTCCAAGCAATACCAAAATTTCGAGCTTAAAGTTAGCCACGACGGCTTCTCACGTAAGTTATGTTTAAATATATAAAATATATTTTACATTTTAAAAGTGCTATTCTACAATTACTTCTAAAAAGTATTAATTATTTTTTAACAAAAACAAACCGACTTCAAACAATAATAAATTAAAAAAGGGGTTAAATAAATTACTTAACATAAAGCAATAGTCCTTTGATTTTGTTAAACAAAAATAAAATTGAAGAAAGATTTTATAATTTTGATGTCGGTGACATGTAAAGGAAAGAGGCTGTAATTAGATACTACAAATAGAAATTGATGCTATAAATAGAAATAAAGAACAAAACTTTTTTTTATTGTTTACATTTTGTTTCACGCCCAAACGAATAGACTATAGTAATTTTGAAATCACAAACACACTTTAATTTTATTTATATTTACATGTATGTGAATTTTATGAAATATATACAAGAGTTCAAACATCCTGCTGGAAAACATAAACTAGATATTATTTTTTATTGTTTTGTTACTATGTTACACGTTCACTACACATCGATCGCAGTGCCACCTGGCAAATGGTTTGAAAACATAATTAGACCCGGTAGGTGGCGTTGCAGCCCAAAAGAAAACAGGAAATAATTTTGAAATTTAAATTTATATATTGCCTGCCCTGTTGAATACGGGAAAAGGCGTGAAACTGTTTTTTTCTATTATTATTATTTTAATAATTATTCTTTTATTGTTTCTATAATTATTATTTAATTATTTTATAGTAATAATAAATTATTTGCAAAACTAAAGGACTAATTGTATAAAGGGTTATAATTTCCCAAACCTTTTTACTTTTTGAAATTTTAAACGTAATTTTATTAATATATATTTTTTTATTTTCCAGATATCAACCTCACGGCGGCCATAATAGCGCGTACACTGCGTACTACGCGCATAGATAAAATAATTTACCAACTATATTTTTATAATAAGGTATAAATTATTATCAATAATCTTATATAATATATACAATACAGTGGGTGAAATATGGCCACCCTGAAGTTACCTGTAGACGGCTGTGCAGGTGTGATTTAGGAGTTCTTCCTACTTTTGATTGTTTTCCTAACAATTTGAAAAGGTTCAGAAACTTCAAGTTGGCCAATACGCGTCGACCGTACTGTAGTTAGTGTATTTGTTGCTATTTATATTTAAAATTAAGTTTCATATTAAATTAAATTTGTACTTTTAGATATATGTCCTTAATATCTCTAATAATCGATTTTTTAAAATTTACATATTCAAAGATATATACGGATTATTGGAAAAAATATCTTAAATAAATAAAAAAATGTATAAAAAATATAAGATAAGTATTAAGAATATGGCTTAGGAGTAAGTTTTTTAATGTTACCATTTTTTTAATCTTTTACTGTTTCTTATACTTTTATAATTTTTTTTGTAGCTAATAAGCTAATAAAAGAACCGTACTTCTTATGTTTTACCTAAAAGCCTGTTTCGATGATAAACAAGCTTGTAGAATACTAAAATGAAAACTATTTATTTATAAACAAATTTTTTTTTTTTTATATTTGTGGCTTTAAATTAGATAAAGAAATATATTAATTACTAGCGGCCTGCTGGCGGCTTCCACTACAAGCTTGTAGCCAGCTTGTACTACAAAATTACTTATTTTCTCTTTTCAATGATTCACGTTATGTAATAACATTCTGTTTTTAAAAACTATATCCTTTCTTGGACAATAAAAGTGTCACCCTATTCTTTAAACATACTTTCTTATTTATGAACCGATTTAAATAAAACTAGCACTAAATGTTATGAAAAGCTTACCTTTTAACAATATTGAATTTTTATAAAATATATCAAACCATCAATCTAGAGTTAACCTTTTCGTGACTTGTTTACCATTTATCTCACGGCTCCCTGAATATTTATTTATTTATTTCATTTGGTTTGCTAGTGGCTATTACATTTTGAATGAGTATTATATTACGAGCACATTGTAGAAACAATAATGTATAGCCGTTTGAAAGAAAACACTGAATGCGTATATCGTGTCCAGCTTTACAACTATTTGAATTTATACACTAATTATAAACATACAAAACGAAAAAGGAGAACAGAAAATCTTTTACACAATAATGATAATAAGCAAAAACTATGATAAAACTTTGCAAAATATTGTTACGTCTTTACATGAGTTATATAAATGATGACAGGTAACACCGCTAGCAATTAAGAAAAGAAAACCTTTACACTCAGTGACAACTTAAAACTTGCTGATTGATTATATGATTAATTACTGAGGTCCTAAAGGAAGTAAGCGTATCCGTATTAATATCTATAGAGTTGCAATTTTTATTAAACAAATTAAATAGACGGGGAATAACTGTGTTAGCTCCAAAAACAGATTTTTTAATTGGTATTATATATTTTGTTCCTAAGAGTTTATAAAGAAACTTAATATCCAACAAGTCTCTTCTTCACCCCAAGGAGATCATATTAAAATATTTAAAACTGTCTTTGTAGGAGAAAGCAGATTTATTAATGTTAGCTTGGTCTGAAAGATACCATAAAAACCTTTTTTGTACACGCTCGAGCCTTAAGGAACGCTAGAGCCTCGTGCGGCCGCCACACGATACTACAGTATTCTAGTTGACTACGAACAAGAGAGTTATACAGAGCCATTTTAATTTTACTACGTTTAAATATTTTGCTATTTCTTAAAACAAAGTTTAACATTTTAGTAGCTTTAGCTATTCTTTGACTTTGAGAAGTAAGCTTAGAATCCAGAACCACACCCAAATCTTTGATAATTTTTACCTCGTTTAGTTTTTCTCCCAGTAAAGAATATTGTGTTTCAACGACGTTAATCTTTCTACTAAATTTGATATGGTGACATTTGTTGTAGTGAAGCTCCATTCCATTTATTTTACACCATTGAACAACAATATTGAGATCGTTTTGAAGGCAGCGACAATCATTGGGAGATAACCTACACGCATAAACTTCAAGTCATCCGCATACAAGTAGGGCGTCGAATATTTGAAACAAGTCGTTAGGTCATTAATAAAAATGTTAAAGAGTACTGGACCGAGATGTGAACCCTGTGGAACGCCAGACAAAATTGTGCGTTAATTCGATTGAAACCCCTCCAGAACTACGTAATACAATCGATCTTTTAAATAGGATTTAAGCCAAGTCTGTGTATATTGTATCTGTTTATTTATTATTGTCGATTGCTTCACCTATTCATATATTATTCATATCATTAATAAAACTAACTAGATTGGAAGTCGTTGATCTGCCTTTCCAAAAGCCATGTTGAGAATCAGAAATAAAAGGTTTAAAATGTAATTGTACGAACGGACAAAACTTGCAATAACACTCAGAATCGATATCGGTCGGTAATTCTGAATAAGGTTTTTGTCATCACTTTTATATATTGGCACAACCCTGGCTTGCTTCCACACAGTTGGAAAATAACCCTTAGAAAGTGACTTATTATATATAATGAACAATGGTACAGCCAAGCAGGATGCACAGCTTTTTATGAAAATGGGTGGAACGTTATCTGGTCCAGTACTCTTAGATATATTTAAATTCCGAAGCATTCGTGTGATTACTCCTAAATCGAGTTGCAGTGAAGAAAAGTTCTCACTGTTTTTAAAGGTGGATTCTAAAGTCATAGCAAACTGTGAAGAATCAAAGTTATTTAATTGAATGGAATTAGCATATACAGATGCAAAATATTCGGAAAACATATTACAAATTTCAGTACCATTTGATGTTATGTCAGTCCCGTTTGTCATTGTTGCTGGATAAAAGCCTTTAGTACTTCTTTTGCTATTAAAAAGGTCCAGAAAAGCTTTGGATTGTCCTGTATTCTATCTTCCATAAATGTGTTGTATTTGTTATAAGCGTCAGTAGTCAGTTTGTCACAGCGATCACTAAAAATTTCATCCATAGGATTTTTATATAATTTGACTTTATTCAACAATTTATGTTTCTCCCTAAGTCTTCTCTTAATGTGTTCACTAATCCAAGGCGGATATTTATGTGACTTCTGTTTTTTACAAATGTACTGATAGCCTTCTTTATCATAAAAAAATTCAACCATTTTATCTAGATCATCATCAATCAACAATAATAACCTATACCAATCTATACAGTTTAAATATTCTACTATACTAGCGTAATTGGCTCTGAAAAAAATAAGTCTTGTATTTAGAGCGTATTTTTTAAGTCGGTCAGGCTTAAAATTTGGAACAGAAATTTCTAGCGGTGGATGCAAAGGCTCAATATTGCATAAAGATGCCTGTGATCTAATGACAGAACAAACAGGCAAATCTGGCAAAACAAGATCTAAAATCCTTTGCTTATTATTAAGAACCAAATTATGTTACCTTAATCCGCTTTCCAATACAAAATCTAGCATTGCTAGAGAAAATGGACAATTATTCTTTAATGGAATATTGTTATTTACTAGATTCCACTGGATGCTACCCAAATTAAAATCGCCAACAATACCATTGATTTTAAAAAGAGCAACTGTTGAGTTTCTTGCCGGCTCTTCTCAGCAGAACTGCCTTCCGAACCGGTGGTAGCTTTTTATTCATATGTTCATTCGACGATTCAAAAGTGCTTGTAATAATTGCCTATTTGAATAAAGAATATTTTGAATTTGAATTTGAATAAAATTATACATATCATGTTTATCAGAGACTCTGTTACAGTTACTTATAAAATGTTCCAACAGATTTTTATTTATGGGTGGTGGAAGATATACTGCACTGCAACAAATTACCGAAACGATTTCAAGTTTGGCACCTCGATAACAACCCAAATGTCCTCGCAGTCACTTTCCCACTGTATAATTCTACTAGATTTAATAGTTTTTAATACTGCCACTAAGACTCCTCCACCATCCATTTTATTACTAAGTTTACAAGTGCTCCGGTCTCTTCTATATACATTATACCTCGTATCAAATAATTCACTGTTAAGAATCGAGTCCACCAGGTTTCTGTTAGTATAACAATATCATAAGTATTAATTAAAATGTTTTTGAAAAGTTCGTGAGTTTTTGTTCTGAGGCCACGACCATTCTGATAAAATATATTTAAGGAAGAGAATTTTATATACTCTAACTACTATTCCTGCAACATACTCAGATTACTTAGGTGTCTCATGTTTCTGACTATTATTGAATCGGAGTTATCATCTATTCTCATTAAGATTCGACCGTCCCTAACCCACACATATTTGTATTTTTTTTCTTTCGCCTTTAACCTTGCTGCAGCGTGAAAGGCTTTATTTGAGGGCGATAAATGTTCCATAATAAAAATTGTTTTTTTTTCTGAACCTAAGCCTTAGTGAGCAGTTTGATTGTTCTTATTGAAATTAATAACCGACGCCAAAAAGGTATCTAAGAGGAGAATTAAATTGAACCACAATGGACCTTGGCCGTGGACTCGAACGATATAGTAGAAAATTTATCAAAAAAATATTAAGTTTTAGATAATTTTAAATGATCAATATTTTTTAGCTATAGTTTAGTTATATTTATATTTAAGATTTTAGTTTCTCTTTGTATCCCGAATATATAAGGGTAGGAAGTGGGAATCTAGTGTTAGGAGTGTTAGAGTGTGGTAAGACTCTCCGTTCTCCACTTATTGGCCTATTGTCAAGATATTGTGTATTGAGTAGCGGAAGTCGATGCAACACTGTCTTGTAAACAATGCAAGAAATGAAAGTTTAGCAGATGCTCGATTGACCGAATTACTTCTTCTTCTTTCATCTTGTTACTTACTTGCTTCTTTCATCAGGCATTCGGTTAACCGAAAATAATCGATTATATTGAGAAAAGCTTTTTGCATATATATAGGATATTTTCCACCATACGACGTATGAACTATATACAAGTTTACGTAGGTATTTAATCGAGATTAGTAGTCCGGATAATCCCGAGTCCATTTAAGTGAAGGATAGATAATTGAGTTTCTATTGAGTTACAATCATGCCCTCGAGAGGGAATCGCACACATAACCATCGCTTTTACAGTCAGAGGCTGTGCCACTCCATTTAAGATTCGTTTATGTAATTATATTATTATTAGATAGAATTAATGATATTGTATTAATTATAAGAAATAATAATTAATAATAATGTTTAATATTTATATAACGTTACGTTCATTAGTATTGGTATCGAGTGCTTCACCAGTCAATAGTTAAGTGACAAATGTAACCAAAGAAAATAAAATGTAGATATTGTATGTGTGTTATATTTCTTTATTATATTAAAATTTAAATTTATTTTGTGTATTTTATTATAAGAACCGTTACGTATATTTTTCTTTTTAATTATTACTCAATAATAGTATTTTGGATATTCGTCATTCTTTTATGTTATTAATCAAGTAAATTTATGAAATACATTTCTTTTGTATTGATTTTAACGATATAAGATAAAACTTTAAAAATAAAGAAAATCTTATTAAAGATTCAGGTTAAAATAACAAAATATGTTTTCTAATTCAACCTACAACTATTTGTAAACTTTGTACAAAAGAAAATATAATAAATTACATTAAAAAGAAGTAATATTGCATTTGCTGAGGTAAATTCTCTATCTGAGGAGATCTGAAATGAGTTTTCTCCGTCAAAGTATAAGACATTACATGGTTAACAGTAGAAACTCCTGGTTCCTCATGATCGACATAAACCTTAGACGAAACAGTTTCTTCATATTCTTCTCCAACTACATCTGGAGAAACCACTGGTTCATCAATAGGATAAATGACAGTTGTAGGTTCCACAGAGCAATAGGGGTAATACTCTTGAGTAGGGTTCACCGAAACATAGTCGTAGAAACTTGGGCGGGGACTTACAGGGTAGTGCTGATGAACCGGAGGTGTATTTATTTGTGTTTCATATGGATAATTGTAATAATAATTGTATTTAGCGAAATCGGAATTACTATTATATTCCGGTTCTATATACAATACGTGGTTATGGACCATATCGTTTGATGTCTCAAAGTTGGTCGTGTTCTGCTTAACGACTTCTGTTTCAGCGCATTCTATAAGTTTTTTCGTTGCATTAACTAATCCTGTTTCAACTTTTTGTGTTCCATTCTTAAGATCGCAAGCATCTTTTAAAATTTCTGACATTTCTTTAGCTTGTTCGTTTGCCGCTACAGCGAGTTCTGATAACATTTCAGGATCAGGATTGAACTCTATACCGTATTTGTCAGCAATTTCTTGGGCAGTCATCATTTTTTCTATGGCGATATTTTGGTATTCATTGTTACATTTGATATGATTCAATAGTCTCATAACTAATTTTGTGCTGTCCATGGGTGATTCAATCGATCTTTTCTTTCTTAGTTTATTATCAGTACAATCTTCCTTGTCTGTTATAGAAATTGCATATGTTAAGAGATTGGCCATTTCGCTTTGGATTGCCTCAGTTATTTCGCAGGCCATTTTCTTAATTTCTTCTAATTGTTCTTCTGGTGTTTTATCTGAATACGTTGCCTGTGCCATTAAAGCAGCTGAAGAAGTAGGAAAGATATTACTATTGGACCCAATGAATAGGTCCATCCAGTCTTTTGGTGCCGCTTTGTAGTCTTTTCCCATTACGTGGTCGTCTTCTGGTGGCATTTTTAAACTTTCACGCGATTCTGTGTTGTTATCTTCATTGTCTATCTCAGTTTCTGTTAAAGCGCTCTGAAATTAATGTACATAATTTTTTATAATATGTGCCATCAATAGACCTCGTAAACAAATAATATAGCAGTAAATTTACTAGTAATTATTATCTAAATGTTTAATTATTTTATGATGATTATTTTATATAATAACATAATCATTATTTATTTAATTTCACATCATTTAAATATTTACCTGAAGGATTAAAGCTAAAATAAAGTAGAATGTTCCCATGTTGAATAAATTATGGTTTGTACGTCAAATAGACTTATTTTATATACAATATATTATCACATTGGGAAATTACTTTTTAAGAAATAATATGTATAACTCTCACGCAACATTTCTAACAAATTATGATTAAGCATGTATAATTTATGTAAATATTGTGTAAATTGATAATGAATTTGTTAGGTAAATATATAGAATTACAAATAATTATATAGACTTCTGCAATGGTTTACATATTAACAATATACCTGTTAAATACGCCTCTCTTTCCTATTGATAGGTATTCGCTAGGCATAGAGTTTTGTTGCCTATATAAATGTACATAAGTCAATATATTTAAAAGTCGATTGAATGTTTAAATTAATATGAACATAAATAGATATATTTTCTAAATTACATTAGTAAGTTTAAAATTTTATGTTTATGGGGTATTCGTTTTTTGTATATTTTTTCTATGTATTTTGTTATATATTAGGTACACGTAAGATACGATACAATCAAATACAAGGTTACTCTGACTGACTTACGTAACATCTTATTAGCTTATAAGGGTTACGTAAAACAGGATTGTTATACATTTATAGAAACATAAAAATGTTTTAACTTTTAATTTAAAATCAGCCATCTATTAAAAAGTTATTAATATTAATGAAATAAAAAAAAAAATGTGATGTGATCATATTTTATAATAATTATATTCAATTATCTGTATTTATAAAAACTCTTACAAACTACATTTACACTAAACATTACAACATTTAACAGTTTTACGCATAATACGACATAGGTGGAGGTGTTTCAGCTTGTCTTGGATACGGATAGGCTGGTGGTACCGGTGGGTATCCTTGTGGTGGCTTAGGATATTCAGCATAACTATCCCAAGAATATGGATATGTAGGCAAAGGAGGATACGGGGTAGGTACAGGGTAATTTTGAGGGTAAGTACTAGGAGGGTAAGGAGCAGGTGGGTAAGAGTTCTGAGGTAAGGGGTAACTGGGTGCTGGAGCTTGAGGAGGTGACGGATACGGAATAGCGTTAGGATACGCAGAATAAGGTTGATCGTAATAACTCCAAGGTGGTTTTACACTAGCTTCAGGATATTCCGGTGTGTAAGGATAGTAAGTGGGTTTTGGAGGAACTGGTATGCTTGGTGCAGGGGGATAGGATACAGGGGGGGCTACGTAAATAACCGGTGGTGTATACGGGGCATACGGGTAGGGGTAATACGCTGTATCGTAGGGACAGTCGCTGGGCGTGGCATTTGAACTTGACAACGGTGGCGTTAGGTGAGCTTTTGCGGCTATTGCTGAAATTTTTAATATTTAATATTTTATATACGTTTACGTTTTGGACCTTTATATACGTCCGTATGTATGTATATATGTAATATGTTATAATTATATTAGAAGTCGAATTATTTATAATACTAATTTCAAAAAGAAGGTAGTCACATAACACCAATTAAGTCATTCCGTTTCACACTTTCTGCCGAATTCTGAAGGCATTGCGTGTTGAATAGCAGAAGTCATCGTCGCACTTTTGCCTCGTTACCAGAGCGAGGAAATGACAGTAAGTTAACAGTTCGAGTTAACAGTCGCATACTTGTGAATAAATTAACTAATATTACTTTTAAGAGAGCATAGTTTTTACGACATTCCTAAATAAAATAACATAATTAACTGTAATCATAATATCTAAATACGTTTAACAAAACGCAATTAATTAATAGCCTCGTAGCGATTAAACAATAAAACTGCAAATATAAACAAAAATAATAAATTGTTTTTAATTTCAACAAAAAAAAAAGCATAACAATCGTTTTTGACTTACGTGATGTGTACAATGAGTTGAGCATCTGAGTCATTCGCTCGTTAAGCGATGCCAGCTGAAAATAAATTCTACTTTATATAACATGTATAAGATATAGATTTTATTTTAAACAATAATTGGATTTCATTCCCATTATTCCCAAAACATTTCATTCCCCCGAGGGAATGACATATTTAATATTTCCATATAGCTCTGGTAACGAGGCAAAGTATGGCTTTCAGTTCCATCGTGATGGAACTCGACGCCATGAAATTTATTCAACTACTTTGAAATTTCATAGTAGAGTATGCAGAGGAAAATTAGTGTTAAGACACTATGTTTCTCACTTTCCGCAAAATTTGCAAAAAAAAGACATTGCATGTTACCAGGGCAAATAAATAAATAAATATTATCATTCCCTCTAGTGGCGATCGAACTTACAACGATTGCTACTATGGCTTCAATCTTCGATATAAATAGTTTGATTAAAAAAAAAGTAGAAAAAATACCTGAGATTGTTGCAACTCATGACAACTGGGCGTTGTAGAACACAAACCAATCGATATAACGCACAATAGTAAAAAATAGAGTTTCTTCATTTTCCGCTTCTTCTAAGTATCTAAACGATGTTCTAAAACCTTCTAGAAAACTTTACCTTTTGCACTTCATTTATAGCTTCTCATATTTAAATAGAATATAATCGATAATTTTAAACTAAACGTGATAGATTAAAGATGCTGCGATACGGAGATAAGGCGTCGTTGATAAATACGGTTAGCGCGTGAGGATTATTGATTATTAATTATTAGATCGTGGGATTATTTTAATGAAACAATATTGAGAAATTTTATTGGTTTTCCCACCTTGTAAGCTTTAAGTGAAGAAAACGAAACATTCTGTTCATCATAAATTCAAATTGAAGAAAACATGTAAATTATGCATTAACATTCAATATTTCAATTGAATCACTGGATATTTTTTTAAAGTACTTACCCTTACTTATAACCCCACGCCTAACAATATCAAAGATCTGCTCCAGCAAATATATCTAAATATCAATAGGTCATCCATACTGACTCCCCGTTAAGAGGGATTGTTAATTGAATTATTAAGTAAAACAATATTGAGAAATGTTCTTTCTTAGTACTATTTATTTGATAAGCATAAACTCTTGCATGTGCCTTTTTAGATTAAGAAATATTCTAATTAAATATATATTTTTTAAGTGTAGTAAAAGTGAACCTCAATAAACTCAATAAATTGAATCATCAACATCAAACACTTCAATTGAATCACTGAATGATTTTTTAAGCCACTTTCCTTTACACCTACTAACAAATAACTCCATGCCCAACAATATCAAAGATATAACGGCTCCAGCAAAAGTACATATCAATACTGGCATTATATCATCTATATTGACCCTCTCCGCTAAGAGAGCAGCTCGACAAGGCGGTGGCTTGATCCTGACGCGTCTGACCAAGCGATGGGCCAAGCTTGTTTCTTGAAGCCAGGCACCAGCTACTTTGAAGGTGTTAGTCCACTGTCCACGCTTGGTTGTCGTTATCCAGGATATTACCTAAAATATTTTTTATATATTCACGCTGTATCCCGCACACAGCAGTATAGGCAGGGAATCTAGTGTCAAGGCATTGCGTGTTGAGTTCCGAAACTCAACGCACAGCTTTGCCTTGACAAAAGAGCGTAGAAATGAAAATATAAACAATAATTTAAAACGTTGACATATATTTTATTAGGGGCCAAATAATTAATGAAAGAAGATTATCAATTTATTTTAAATAGAAAGAAAAATAAGTCAAATTAGCTAATTATAAGCATTAACATTCAACAAAATACAATTTAAAATTGCTGAGGTATACAAGGTGGAAGAGGCAGCGCTTTTTTTACTGAAATTGCATATAGGGTGAACTTGGTTATTGAAATAATTAAAAAGGGGTACTACTTTGCCAGTTGATTTTTTTTGTTAGTTTGCTTCTTCTATGTCTTACCTCTGGAACAGTATCTACATACTGCGACTTGCACAATTGGTCATCGGTAAAGCTTTTCAAATATGGGTAGAGTTGATTATACTCTGTATGATATGCAGTGCTCACCGTTTGTATTAACTTCACTCCAGCGTGAACGTCTTGGTAAAACTTTGGTGTTAGTTTCTTTTTCTTCAGGTACTCCAAGTCGTGACGGTTTGTCTTTACCTGCGCTGTTTACAAATTATTTGTGTAGTATTTGTGTAAAAAATAGTAACATTTTTTGCTTCATGTTGTATCCCGCACGTAGCAGGGTAGGCAGAGGGATTCTGAAGCAGTGTTAAGATACTCCTTTCCCCATTAAGATACTCCGTTCCGCAAGTTCTGTTTCCGTTCAGTTTGTAAAATTAAGTATTTTTAAATTAAAAAAAAAAACTCTTCTTACCTACTTTATTAGTTATTAGAGATCCTCATTAGGCTTTTTAAATTCAAATATGTACTTGCCACAAAAAAACAAATATAATAATAAATAAAAAACAACATACATCAAACATTAAATATCTCATATGATCATAATCTTCTGAGGCTATAGCATATTTCGAATCTCCAAAAGACCTGAGGGAGTCTGGACCGCTTCTACCTGTGCTCATAAGAGCCGACACAATAGCTGATGTGTAGTCAGCGTGGATGAGCATGGCTGATATGGACAGCACTAAGAAGTTCCATCTGCCCGATATACCTTTTGGCACTGCACTTGCATCTGAAAAAATATCACAAAATTTAGTTGTATTAATTAGGCGTCGTTGCGCAGGCGCACAAGCGTGCAACTGTAAGCGCCAGAGGTTGTTGGTTTGATTCCCATTCGAGTAAATTAAATATTATATATTCAACATGTAATGCCTGCAGCTAGAAAGATAGAGAAAAAGAATTCAGCTACCTTGTTGCAAGAAGGTAGCAAGAGTGGCAATATAAGCTCCTTCCTTCTCCTCTTTACTCTTAGCGGTTACTTTCTGAGCTGCCGCCAAGATTAAGAAGATAATTAGGCAACACCACCATACGTTTACTGTGAATGGTTCTAGGAACATATTGCTACTGCTTTCGCGCTCAGCCAGATATGTGAAGCCGACACTAAGAGTAAAAATCATGATAGGTTTAAGGTTAATAGGTTTAAGGCCTACATATAAGGTTTTTGTTGACTTTTGGATTATATTAGTTATTGTGAAAGGATGCGCCATGATGATGTAATTATAATAGTATCATACTACCTTGGAGATGGATAGGTATAAGGATTTAGTTACTGAAATGGCCATATAGGCATGACGTAATCCAATTGTTCGAATCTTTCTTTCAACAGTCGCAGCACTCCTCCGCTCAGCTCTGAACTTCCATACTTCAGCTCCAATATCATGCTGCTGTTGTGAATTTCGGTGCTCCAAAGTAATGTGGGGAATAATATTTCGCTGAAAATTTGGTAACACCATTGTTAATTCCCGTTAAAAATAGATTTAAATTCTTTTTCGTGACTAATTTTAATTTTGAAGTTATTAACATATGGTAATTCGAATATGTTTTTAGATAAAAATAATAAAGTTACCAGTAAAAATTGTTAGCAAACAATAATTTTTAGACAAATTTAATTATATTTATTTAAATTATATTTCTTTAAATTATATTTCAATTATAATTCTTCTATATTCTTTAACTTCTCGGTGTATTACGCTTATACCATAAAATTTTCGACGCATTACGTATTGAGTAGCGGAACTCAACGTCGCAGCAGCAGCAAAGAAATGAAGATATTAAATATTTTATTTCCTCAAGTGGGAGTTGAACTTACAATTTGTCGCTTGTGCTCCTCCGCCGCGACTAGCCTAATAGCACTTACTTGAAGGATCAAGTCTTACGTAGCATTGAGTATTTCAATTATAAGGCTCGACGAACTGTATCCGATGCGCACTCCAGAATCTCGCTCAAGAATGGACATGTCCATTAAATACTCCAAGATATATAATATTGAGCACTGAAGTCATGAACAACCGCAGTGGTGTAGCGTGTCGTTGAAGAGCCCTGTATCTCAAAATTATTTGGGGGGAGGGGTCTAATAAAAAGTAGAGATTCTTCACAGTATAAAGATTAATATGTCAGTTTTTCTATGTTTTTTTCAGGAAACACGACATTGGGTACAATCGTTTATAGCAATTTACCGCATAAGTTTCTATTTTTAGATTATATATCTATACTATTTATAGAATCATATTACTACAAGGTTCATACGAAAGTACGGAACCCAAAAAAAAAAATTCTTTAATATTTTTATATTAGGTACATATTTAAATATAATTATATTTTGTTAAATATAACAACAATTTAATTAAACCTATAAAAGAAATTATATCTATATCTATACTTATAATAAAATCGTAAGAGGGTGTCTGTACTTGGAAGATATTTCAAAAAAAATGGGAACCTTTATTAACGTAATTAAATTAAAACCATGATTTTTTAAATTTTGTTCGTGTGTCTGTGGGTTTGTTATCGTTAGTCTCAGAAGCGGCTTAACCGATTTAGATGCACTATTGGATTCTGGAAAGCTTCCGAAAGCATATAGTGTTTATTTTATTAAAATCGGTTCATAAATAAAAAAGTTATGTCAATTTAAAGTACTTAGTTCGACAAATTTGCTAATTGTTGTAACAGTTATTTTATACTTACAACTGTTTTATTGAATTGACTGAATCTTTAGTTTTCAATTTCTTTATTAATATTTCTATTTCAAGCGGCCGTAGCCCCACACAGGCCCACTAGTTAAAAATAAACTTTCGATAATTTTTTTATATAAATAACTGCAACGTATTATTTTTTTTACCCTTTACAAACGGTCAGGTTGGCCGAGTGGTCTAAGGCGCCAGATTTAAGCTCTGGTTCCCGAGAGGGAGCGTGGGTTCGAACCCCACACCTGACAAATTTATATGCTCACCTAGATTTTTACTCTTATTTAATGTTTTTTATTACAATACGAATATTTTTGTCATTACCAATATACATTTTTATTTTGGGTTTAATATTTTTTTTGAATATTGTACTAAAATTAAATGTACTAAATCTCTCAACGACCTCATAACAAAAAATGTCTTTTACACTGCATTTTTAAATATTTTTCTATATATCTAAAATAGCTCAATAATAAGTTACCGGCGCTGCAATTTTCAAAGGATAATTTGACAAGTTGCGCCGCCTATCGATTCTTTCCTTGTCAAATAGTACTTGGAGACCAGCGTGTAAGTTCCAATGGGCCCAAAGGGAGACACTAGCGTCATCTCTTGGGTGGGTGTAGACATCGTAAATCGCAATGTCTTCTGTTTCCAAGCTAGTGCCTACAAAATTCGGTTTTGTAATACCTGCCTAGTGAATTCCTCTAATTTATTTTCTTTTTTTTTAAATTATAAATAATTTTAAACGTTTTCAAAAAGCAATAAATATTTAATTACTATTATTATGTGTTGATAATGGCTTCAAGAGTAAAATATCAGCATCATATCGGGCGTTTTGTATAAAATGTGGTATAGTACTGTTTAATATATTCCATTTGTATCAGTTTGAAAAATATTTTTGCTTTATCTGCAAAAAAAAATAAAATAACAGAACGACAAGCAAATTAACTTTTAATTTTATTTAAAATGATCAGAAGCTAAATTAACAGAATAACCAATTGCGCTTTAATAAAAGAAGAAACAAAAATCAATCAAATCCGTTTAATTTAACTAAATATGAGTATCTGGAGATATCTATCTACCAGGAGTGAGTAGAGAAGGAGTAGCCTTCGGTGGTTTACAAGTTTACCTATTAAATATTTAGATTGTAGAACTTTTTCATAATATTACGACAAAAATATATAATAAATATCTACTTTATATCCTAAGATGTTCGGTGATGGTATATACAAAACTCCTTGCAACTTGTAAGGATCTACCACATTAAGAATGGCTGGATCACAGGAAAACGTTACAGGTATGTTATATTTGTTAATTTCCCGAATGAATTTATCACGATCTGTTAAAAATAAATAAATATTTAGTAAAGTGTTCGTAACTTTTTTTATTATTCTGCCTACAGACAATTTATCAGTGCCTTTGACCATTAAAATTGTGTTGCTTTTAAAGGAATAATTTAATATAACTTAGAAAATATTTTCTTCTTCTTCACTTATTTACAGGAGATAGATACACTTTGTACTATTTATACGTTAGTTAATTTTACTGGATATTTTATATTTTTTCATATACCCTAGTATGTAAACGAGCCAGTACGAGTACGTATACGAGTATTTTAAAAAATATATATCATCGCCTATATCACTCTTATCATATAACATTCTTACCAAAATAAGGCCAACACGTTAAAACAATTATACTGCTAATAGTTTGATAATGAAATAAATCAGCAATAACTCTAGTTGGTAACATTGTAGAGCGTTTATTGCAATTGGTTTCAAAATGTCTGCGATAGAGAGTTGACTGAAAATGCCTTATATACTTAAATTTTAATGAGTGCCTGATTATAAGTACATATTTTATAAAGGAATTTGCAGTGCAGTCGAGTGGTATAAATTTTAAATAAGGAATAGAGGACATCGTGGCACAAACGTGTGACTGTAAATACGGCGGTTTTGGGTTCGATTTCCAATCGGGGACATGAATTATTATTTATTTATTCTTTCATTTCTTTGCTGTCGTAACAAGAAAAAAAGCACGGTGTTGAGCTCCGCCACTCAACACACATTGTGTCTAAAATTTTTGGCAAGTCCACTAGGTTACCAGCTATACCCAGTTAATTGCGGGAAATAGCGAAAATAAATATTTCGTATAGGATCTTTAAATGGTGATGTTTTATATACTCGTATGTAAATATTATGAAAAATGATTTTAAATTGCCTGGAGCCAGATAAATTATAATCCAAACAAAAACCTACTCTAAAGCTCATAAGATGTTTAAAACTGTCTAATCGTATTTTTTTCTATATGTATTTATTAATTTGGCCATAATAGAACGCCACAAGGAACTGCGTTAATACCTTGAACAATGTATTATATGCCATTTGCATCGTTATACTTTGGCATGCTATGTATTTTGCTAGAACAAAACTATAATTGATAATAAATTTTAAACGAATATAAGGAAACCTCAAATTGTAGATTGTTACTACCGTATACTTACTATAATATGTTTTGAGGTCAATCATGGCGCAGGGGCAAGTGTGATTGTAAATGCCATAGGTTGTGTGTTCGATTCCCACTCGTTTCTTCACTCTGGTGTCAAAGTATAAGCGCGACGTTGAGTTTCGCCACTCGACAAGCAATGCCTCTAGAATTCGGTGCCAAATGGGAAACGGAGTGTTTTAACCATAGGTTTCCCATAGTATGTTTTGTAATTCGCTCTAATATGCGACTCTATCGTCGGGCAGTTGGGCCGCGATAATCATTTTATTTTTTTTATTTCCCTAAAAGAACTATGTCGAGGTAGCTCCTTAGGAATAGCTAAGAATAGAAAATGAAGATGGGAATTAGTCGATTCTTTTTAACTGCTCTTTGTGATACAGAATCATACGAGAGTTGTGGAAAAATATAAAAATACATCGCAGTTACGATTGTCAAACTAAAATAAACATAAAAGAATACACTATATGGAAAAAGAAATTTATTTCGCCATAAGTTTATAAAATTTTAAAATTATAACTAATAAAGCATATACATACATATATATATATATATATATATATATAGTTAATAACTTAAGAATAGTGAATAAATATTAAATTATGATTTAAAAATGACATCCACAAGAATATTTTATCGGTTTGGGTTCTAAAGTGACCGGGACAGGGGGTGGTACCATATAGGCAGTCATTGGTAGCCCAGGAGGTGGACAAGCACAGGGAGAATGACAAGCACACGGGGATGGAGGAGGAGGAGGGGGTACTAGAGATATTACTAGGGGGGCAGGCGCGGGCGGTGGATGGTATAATGGGGCTGGTGGTAGCATCATCGGCGCTGGTGGTGGCGCTGGCAGATACAGAGGAGCTGGTGATAGACATGGTGGTGCAGATAAAATCAAGGGAGTCGGTGGTGGTACAGGAAGACAAAGCGGCGCTGGAGTTGGAGCTGGAAGAATAAACGGAGGAGGCGGGGCTGGTAAGCACAAAGGCGCTGGTGCCGGAGGTGGTAAAATAATTGGTGGCGGTGGTAAAGCTAATTGTGGTAAACAAGGAGCTGGAGGTGGCGCGGACAGCACTATCGGAGGCAATGCTGGAGGCAAGGTAAATGGAGGCAGACAAGGAGGCGCGGGCGGTGCGGCTGGCATCAAAACTATTGTGGGTGGTGGCTCTTTCTCCCCGCATATACCGCATTTATCTTTCTTTTCTACAAATGTACAGATACTAATTAGAATATTGACCTAGTAGTTATTAAGATACTTCTTATAAATGTTACTTACCATGTTTTGAAGCTAATAACGGCTTTAGTAATCTGTGGCGAAACATACAATATATTAATAACTTTAATAATTAAAAAAAAAACACAACAAAAAAAAAATCAACTTACGAAGCCATTACAGTCTTTCTGCATTCCTTCATCTCTTTTAAGGCTTCTAACTGAAAAAATATGCAAAATTATTATAAATAAAGCAAAAAAATATATTAAATTTCTTACTTATAAACATACCAAACACAGTTCCTTGTCGTGGCAAGCTATCACAAAGTTGGAAGTTAGCATCATAATACAAAAGGAGGACCAAAGTATTTTTTGCCTCCCCATATTTGTTCTTTACAAAATTAAACCTAAGTGGTATATGTTAAAAATATTTTAAGCAGAAGCTATTTATGTGGCAAATATTGGTAATTTTTCATACGTGGTTATATCTAGAGATGTAATAGAATTACATAATTATTGTCTGATAAGATGAGACGTGTCGATAATTAATGTCTTATATTATCATAAAATTTCACAATTACCAGCATGTTATGAAATATATTTTATCGATAGAAAGATTGAAATATCGCAAATACATTTTGCTTTTATGGAAGCGCTCTAAAAGTCAATTTTAAATGGAGTAGATAGATATAAGAAATATCTAAAGTATATTATGAATGTAAAATGTTATACAGGGTGGAAGTTATATTTTCATATTAATTTCTATGCAATTAAAAAAAATAACAATAGTAAACAATTTAAATTATTTTTATTTAGGGAGTCTTTCGAAATGTACTTTTAATCAATCTGATACATTTAGTTTAGAAAAGGCAAACGTCGAGTTTATAATTATATATTTTTTATTATCCGTATGTGTATGTTACATAGGTATGTATACATTTCAGGTACCATATTCCAGTTGCATGAATCTTGGACTCATATCTGGAGATTTAAGAAGAACTTCAAACCCATTGATTATAAGGAAGAATTCCCATCATGCCCCTATATATTATAGTATATTATGAATGTAAAATGTTATACAGGGTGGATTTGTCAGCACCACTTTAAATGCATCACACCAAATACAGGTATGGATAAAAATCGTGAAATGAAAAAAAAAATCCAACGTCAAAACTGTTGAGGTAACTTGATTAATTTCTTTAGTTCTGTGTTTGAAATATTTTACCCTATATGCAGTTTCAGTAAAAGGAGCGCTGTCTTTTCCACCTATATAAAAAGAGATTTGTCTCGTAAGATTTGTCCTTTATCTATCAGGGCACCACCTCATTTAGCTAGAGAAACTTGGCAGAGCAAGTTACTACTTTCCTCAGGCGTTACATAAATCTCTAAGAGACGTGGGTTCATGTCCCGCTAAAATCTGTCTAAGTATTTAACGTTGATATTTTGCAAAAAGCGACATAGTAAGCAATCATTTAGCCACTTAACATTTTTATTTCTTAGCCCTTGTATTGTATTCCTTTTAGGATTTAATCTTCACAATCCAATAGGCAATGAAGCAAATTTAGCATCCCTACCTCCCCTACTATTTTGACGAGGCAAAGCGCCGCGTTGATATCCGTCACTTAACACGCAACGCCTCCATTTTTTTTTAGAATAATACTTTTAGAAAACGTATCAATATTAGAACCTGGTGGGATATGAAGCTGCACCTCTTGTAAACAGTCCAAGTGCTCTGGGAACTTAATCGTACGTTCCTAAGTGTAGAATAGCACCTTAAATTAAATCAAAAATAAATAATAATAATAATACTTTAAAAATGTTAAAAATACAAAAATATCCTTTTGTGAAACATTGAGGAGATAAGAAATTTTGAATAATAAAGCTGAGTTAGGTACTGAAGTGTTGCATAACGCGAGTAATCATTATCAACATCTAGAGATAACGGAGCTTGTTTTTGACTGACCAGTTCATTTGCAAGTGTAACGGCGTTACAGTGTACAAAGAAAATAATCATATTAGTTTAATAATGGTTCTTAAATTAGTTATATGTTCACAGTTAATTTGGATGGTAGCTTTTGTAAGTATAAAGTTATATTTTCATATTAATTTCTATGCAATTAAAAAAAATAACAATAGTGAACAATTTAAATTATTTTTATTTAGGGAGTCTTTCGAATTGTACTTTTAATCAATCTGATACATTTAGTTTAGAAAAGGCAAACGTCGAGTTTATAATTATATATTTTTTATTATCCGTATGTGTATGTTACATAGGTATGTATACATTTCAGGTACCATATTCCAGTTGCATAAATCTTGGACTCATATCTGGAGATTTAAGAAGAACTTCAAACCCATTGATTATAAGGAAGAATTCCCATCATGCCCCTATAACTATTAACATAAAACCTGGAACAACAAAGCTATCTAAATCGATACCTCAGCTTTCTAATAAATTGTCTTCTACAAATCCATTAGTAAAAGCAAAAATAAAGTCTCGTGTAAAATCAGCTATCCTTTCCAAGAAGTTAAAGAGATTACCCAAGTTGACAAGATTACCACTATTAAGATTACCACTATTACCACGGATACCTAAGATACCTAAATTACCATTGCTACCAATTTTACCTATTCTACCACCTAGATTACCTTTATTACCAATTTTACCACCAAGATTACCTAAGCTAACTAAATTAATAAAGCCTATTCGAATCCCGTTATTAACAAAGATAAAATTGCAAAAAGCTTTGGGTTGAGAATTAAAACCAGTGAAAGTTCCTGTACCAAGGCCCGAAGGAAGAGGGAGGAGGGAAGGAGAGGGGGATATTTTAGAAAAACTAGTAAAATTAAAGAAATCGGGATCATTGACTACACCAGAATTTATACGATTTAAAAAACTTTTATTGTGAAAATAAATAAAAGCTAAATACAACATTTGCCTAATTTTAATGGAATAATTATAAGGAATATTCTATAGTGTATAATAAATGTAAAATAAAGAATTAAGAATTACAAATATTGTTATTTCTACATAGAATTTATTTTTGAAACATTTGTCCTTAATCTAAACAAATCCTTTTGTCTGAGCAATTTGCTGAATAACTTGCTACTATTCCTATGGCGGCGTTACTTGATCAATCAAATAAGATTCAATACGTTTTTGACTACCTGATATAGGGCTTCGTACTTTAAAAAGTACAAAGGGAATCCTTATAAGATCAATGTGTTGTTCGTCTGTCAAGACCATTTATCTCGAGATCGCGTGGAAGTATTAAGCTGAAATTAATATCAAATATTCAGATCTATGGTCCCTGGAAACACAGAACAAAATCAAGCTTCCAAGTCAACGCAATTAAGAGACGAACAAGAGACGAACAATTTACGCATAATGTTTGCTAATTAACTTACTTACTAAATTAACGCATAATTTTTTATGAAATTACAGCGTAATCAAAACCTGTATAGAACTTATCGTAGACCTACATGAGTCATGAAATTTGGCACGAAGTTTATCTATGCACTTTTGCCATTTTATAGGTAGTTCATTGATCCATTTAGTAAAAAAAATACCTATTTGAACGGCAATCAATAAAATGTTTGAAGGCGGATTGGAGTGCCCCATGTGAGTTTATTATTTCCCTTGCAACAAGTTATCTAAATGTCGAAAAAATAGTGATTTTTTGGCTTGCTAGAGTCCGGCAATTGCGATGAGCGCTTCCGATTATAGTTGAGAATCTATTTTTCATCACAGGTAATGATTCAATTAAAAAACCCTTCATTATTGTGCTGGTTAAGTAAGGTAACGCAGCGAAGTGCCTTTGTTGCTATTTTGTATTTGTCCACAAATTTATTGAAAAACAAAAATTATATAGTGGCTATTTCTTAAGATAAAAAATATAAATATCTACTTATTTATAGAGGTTGTGTATAGTATGGGTAATTGGTTATCTGAATAAATGGCAGGTATTTGAAGTCGTTTAATTTTTTAAATTACTGTTTTCTGGTACATATGAGAAAATCCTCACAAAGCAACTACGTGTTTTCGGTGCTGATAAAACTGTTGTCCTCCAAATGTAGCAATATACCTAATTCTACGTTAGTTTTTTATTTCGGAATTTATTAGTAAATACGTTCATGGCATTAACGATTGTATCCTTCAATTTGATAAGTTGAGACATTAACGGCCATAACATAGGTCTGTCCTCAGCATTGCAAGTGAAACACGACTGCTTTGTAGGAGTAAGTAGAGATTTCCTTGTTAATAAACTGCTCTGAAAAATTCAAACAAATATAATTAATAAATTACGTCTGTCTTTTTTATTGAAGCTTGTGTACATTTAGCTATTTAGGAACACGTGTATATTTCTTATTCGATCTCTTTACGACTGCAATATTTATAAATAATGCATAGTCAAATATTTTTAAATTTAAATATATTATTTTTATATGAGGCACAAAAAATTTAATAACCAAATGTCTAATTAGACTAATAAAAAAAAAAGAATTTCTACACACAACCAGTGTGTATGTTTAAACAATATATCTATGCAATATTTTAAGTTATCCAAAAATTGCAAATCTATTAAGAAACGTACCTCAACTACGCTTATGGTCGCCACTACTAGGATAATCCAGACCAATCCTTCTCTTACATTCATCTTCGTAATATTTCTTCGCTATCAGATACAGTATGAGGGTCCCCGCGTACCAACCACTCGCCACCCACTGCATCGTTTAATTAAATAACTTAAACATTCTTTGTATCACGTAAGATAGATAAGTCACTGGCACTCAGCCTTGCTGATCTCAGCTTTTAAATTATAAGTTCCTTATTCTGGGTGAATCTTTATTTTTTTGTTAAGCTATTTAGTTTTAAAAGGTTTGTTAAATATATTTTTTAAGCAGATTAAAACAAATTTTCTATTTTTAATTATATATTTTTTCATTTTATATTACTCATAGTTGTCTTTTATTCGAAAAAATATTATACTCTTTATGTTCTTATGAGCAAAAATGGTAAATTTCATAAATTAATAAATATAGAGTTCATTGTGTGTTTTTGATTCTATCTAAAAGGAATTTAAAACCATCTATATTGTGACTATAAAGTAGGGAGTTTGGGCAAAATTCGGCGTTAAGTACCTACACCTAACCATCATTGTACGGATGTCTTAAATTAACATAAAAAATATACAAAAGAATGAAAATAAATTATATTAATTTATTTTTAGCTTCATGTGGGATACACCGCACACAGCAGGATAGGCTGGGAGATTAGTGTTAAGACTCTTCGTTCCCATTAAAACACTTCCGTTTCCCACTTTAAATAATATAAAACGAAGTATTAATTCCATATATTAATTGTTTGTTATTGGATACACCACGAGTGTCTCTAAGAACGCTGATCCTACAATTTCACCAATGTACGTGATAATTCAGCTTTTCTTGCGAGCGAGTTAAAATGTAAACTCGACACGGTTAGCATGTGTCTGTACGTGGCCTTCGCCGCTTTACTTCTGGTTGGTATTCCTCCACCAGATCAAATATGTTTGTTTATGTAATAATTTAACTATCATCAGTATTCTCACTAAATCCTCTTCGAAAATCCTCTCCGAAATTCTTTTCGGAAGGTGTAGAATTTTTTGATATATAAGTGCAGTGTTTAGTTAATTACCTCTAATATTTAATTCTGAAATTATTATTAAGTGAACAGTTTTTTTAATATTTGTGATAGTTTATGTTGAAACGGAAGAACGCTAAAAGGTTGTATTGGTTTCCAGGTGGAGCTAGTGGCGAGTGCTCCTCCGCTGCGTGTGACAATTGACTGCGGATCCGATGAGGTGTTTTATTTTTCTTTGCAGTAGTTATATTATTATATTGTTCTCAATGTTGGCGTTATTATTTGTTGTTTACTGTATAATAAAATGTTCAAAAATAATATATCATTCATCAAAGTTTTTAATTGACCTATAACTCTATCTATGGCTATCAGATATAGAACAAATAGTAAGACTTTAAATGTTAATATATGTCAATTATAAATATAAAGAAACTCTGTGTTTTGGTATTATCATAAAGCTACGCCCGCGAATCAATTATTCTATTACTCTATTTATATGCATAAATTTCATAAAAAATAGCGCCCGTAAATATTTCAATATAATATATTCATAAATACTGACTGGCTAGGCATGACACGGCCATGACTAGGCAGTTAATTTTCTATTATCTCTAATTCCATCTATTCTACGAGATTTTAAGTCAATGTACCTTATCATTCCAGGATCCAGCACAAATATCAAGAAGCAGGTCAGGTGAATTATTAAGAAGTAATTCACGCTACGACGTCAATTCATTTTGCAATCTTATCCAACGAGCCATTCCTCAAGCTGTTAAAGATGGTCAGTTCATCGTAGAACCAGATCCTGACCTGGATGGCCAAAGCGATACAGTGGCACCGGCAGCCATTGCCCCACCAAGCAGTTTCATACCGAAATTGTTGCCCAGAATAAAACCACCAAGATTAAGCATACCAGGATTAAATGTACCAAAATTGAAACCTAGTCTTCACAGTTCTTTGAGAGCCCCTAAAATTGGATCACCAATGCCTTTCCACCGATTGTTAAGGTATGAAGAAGAATCTAGCGCTGAGAGAATGGAGAAATTCAAAAAGGGTGTCCAAAATATGCTTCACTTTGTGAAGGTACTAGGAAGAATCGATCAGTACATATCAGAAAGGACTAGAATTGTAGTGGATAAGCTCTCTAAGACATTTGCTGATTAATATTTACATATGTCGGCCAGTATTCTAACGTTTTGACAATTTATTTGTTGGGTTATTACGTGTGTAACAAGTTCTGAAGATTGTTAAGGCAATATATGTAAATATAACACAATTAAATTAAATAATAAATAGGGAAAAAATAATAAATTAAGATTCTACCAAATTCCAAAATTTTAATGTGTTTCTCACAATAAATACCTCACTCATAATAGTCGTATTCTTTCATATAAAAAGTATTTATTATTAGCAACTATAAAAAGAGTCATTATAAAATAATTTAATTATAATAAATTTTTAATTATAATTATATAATTGTTTATTGATAATAAAGGAAACAGCCGAATAGTTAAAATAATTTATTATACAAATGCTACCCAAAAAGTAGAGACAAAAATTGCTTTAAAAATTGCAAAGGTAAACTTGCTTGTTGCGTGGAATTAGAAAAATACATTTAAGCTCAACAAGTGGTTTCAACAACAATTCTAGTGCATCGAATTTTAATTCACTAAACAGTCAACACCGTGGTAATCAATTTGCCTCATTACTTATTAAACACACGAGTAATTAATGGGATAAACTGAAAAAAAGTACTATGAATGTAGTGGAACATCCTAAAATCTGAAACAAAATAAAAATCAACATTTAATTTAATTTTGGTTATTTCAACTCTGTAACATATGTATATGTGTAGCTAAATGTAGACTGTAATTTGAAATGAAATCAATAAGTTCGATCTGGTTTTTCTCGTTCCCCTAAAAAAGAAAATGAAATATTGATATAAATTTATATTTCTATTTCTTCGCTCTGGTGTCGAAGCACGGCGCGGGTTTGAGTACTGCTACTCAACATGCAATGCTTCCAGAATTTGGCAAAAAGTAGGGAAAAGAGTGTCTTAACACTAGGTTTTCTCTGCTGTATGCGGTAAACAAAGTGAAGCTGATTTCATTTGAAAAGGTTTCATTTAAAATTCTTTAAAGAATATGTTATAAACAGAGAAAAATTATATAAATAAACAATATTGCTGTACCGAGTTAAAAATTGTTCTATCAAGATGACATATGTCGAGAACTGTAAAGGAGACGTCATTCAGCATGAGGCGTGAGGAGAAAGCATCAGTTGCATCCGCCATCAATGGAGATTTCAAAGACATCGTCATCAATTTACCCAGAAGAACTCGTGTATGTGCCACCTATGATATAGATAGAAAATATTTGAATTTTATAAATACGTTGAAGCTGTCCAGACTTTCACTTCTTTTTTTACCTTAACGCATCCTGATTATAGCAAAACAAATTTAGAGAACTTGCCAGAATTAGAGGTACTGTGTGTTGTATTTATATATGTATGCCATTATTCAATTATGTAACACAAAATAGCCTCTATAAGTTTGTCTGTTGAGCTATCAATGATGCTATACATAGCATATATCAACAAATTTCATTTGAATTACAAAGACGTTATTAAGAATTACCTCCTCATAAAGAAACAGAGAGTTATGTTATATCTGCCTAACCTACTTTGTGAAGAATATAATATTGTATATCTAATATAAATTCTCGTCTAATACTATATTATGACGCTATAATTATTAAAGTCCTTCATACCCTTCGTCTGGTGTGCTGACAAACTTCAATAACTGGCAAAAATATTAATAAATGGTAAACAGTCCATAGAGCTTCAATGAAGAAAAATTTTATGTTACCTGTAAGCAAGTGTATTTAGATTATAATATAATGATTGAAATACATGTTACGATTATCTATACAGGTGGAAGTGTCAGCGCTCCTTTTACGGGACCAACATATAGGGTAAAATATTTCAAACCCAGAACTAAAGAAATTAATCAAGGTACCTCAACAGCTTGGACGTAGAATTTCTTTTCCATTTCACGATGTTTATCCTTACCTGTATTTCATGTGACGCAGTTAAAAATAACGTAAACACTTACTACTACCAAAATACTACTAAAGGTTAAACAACTTTGAACTTTGCCGCCAATACCCACGACTCGATTATGGAATGAGGCGTGTGCGGCGGTGTTCCTTTGATAGGTTTAAGTCTGCATATGTCGTTCTTGATACACTTATATATTTCGTTAGTCTTAATTTTTGAGGGTTTGACGGGTTTATGTGGAATAGATTTTGCGTTACGAGGGGGTTAAAAGTGACTTCAAATGGTTCATATAATGTTATTATATACGGTGCTGCTCGCCAATTTGTTGGCGAGCAGCACCGTACCGCACAAACAATGATAAAGTTTTTTAGTTTATACAACCTTCTAATTTACACCGAAAACAGTTTTTTAAGAAGCTTAACGCATAATACAATAGTGAAAACTGTATTAAAATCGGTTGAGCTGTTTCTGAGACTAGCGTGTACAAACGCACAAATAAACAAAGAAACGAACAAATAGACAAAATAATTGTTTTGGTTTCTATTACATTTATAAATGCGCAGAATAAAAGATTTTTCATATATACACTCCAGCACATGTATAGTCAGCTGTTTAGCTGACAGTTCGACTGCCATTTGAGAGTCGTTGTTAAGTCGGTATTCAGCGAACTAAAAGCCGCCTACATCAATTTTTTATTAACAAAGTGAGAAACGTAATGTCTTAGTACTAGGTCTCTCCTGCCCACCCTTGAGATAACATGAAAAGCGTGTAGCTGCTTATACTCGTATATCAATTGAGTTTTTACCTTCATCCGAATGCAACGTTATTATACAATCAAAAGTAGTGCGCGTGACATGTATATGGAGCAGAAAAATGTACATGACTAAATTGTACGACTCGACGTTGTTCATATCCCTTACGACGCCGCTCACTTTCTCAAAGGCACTGCACAACTGTTCGATTACAGTGGCAAATTTTGCCAATCTCGTATTTATATCTGTAATATCCAAAATTGTTAAGTACTGAGATTGAGATTGAAAGAGAAGAGATTGAAATGGACAACTTAAGCCCCATTTTTCTAATTAAGAATCAAATGAAATCAGCTTCACGCTGTATCCCGCACACAGCAGGGTAGACAGAGGGAACCTAATGTTAAGACAGTCTATTCCCCACTTTCTGCCGAATTCTGGAGTCATTGCATTGTAGGCATTGAGTGGCAGAACTCAACGCCGCGCTTTGCCTCTACACTAGGTATACCTAATTGTAATTATTAATCAACACTATGCTGTTATAAAAGAAAAATAGAATTATGTGACTGGAGTACACATTATTTTCTTTTTAAAATATTTAACTCTTGTCCTTTTATACGAGTATACTTGTACAGAACTATTCTGATGCTGTTCACTCGAATGGTAAAGAATTATGATGAAAAAAACTATTAAAAAATTTTTTTTAGCTTCACCTGTATTCCGGAAATAAAAAGGTTACCTAACATACCCCGATAGAAGGAGAGGAAAGTGAGAACCTAGTGTTAAGGTACTTCGATTTTGCCCGAGCTTGAAACATTGCGGGTTAAATGGCCAATGGAGGGGAAATGAAGATAAATTATTTCGAGAGGGAATCGAACTAGCTCATATCACATTGACCATAGTTAAATTTCCACTCTTACAAATGTGTAATATAAATATTTTTTATGGTATAACCATACCTTGAACTTGAGTCCCTTAAACAAGCTAAATGTTAAAGACAAACATGTAAATTTTAAAAAGACTTACTTGTATGCATTTCGTCAGTGTGTCCAATCAAATCAATAGCACGATTTATATTTGAAATTGGTATGTACAAATTGCAATTAATGTTTTCTAAACAGAATATAGGATTCCTGGTGTGGTCACTGCCAGAAGCTAGAGAGTGCGTATACAGTTTTAAAGGATTATTCACACTATACTGGTCACGAGGTAGAGAGAGAGTGAGAGAGGTCTCCGAGAAAGTTCTCGGTCCGATCTCATATTTTTGTATGAGAATTATTATTATATCCATGACATGATCGGCCTAAATGACTAGGCCAAAATGACAGTATGTCTCATATATAACAATATTTTTAACAGATTGAGATCGGACCGAGAACAAATCGCGACTGGAGAGCTGTAGCTCCTACAGCCTTGTAAATCTTATAAAGCTTATTAAAGATTTTTTGTAATATAATTATTGATAATTTGTTAAAGAAAACCAAATTGATAATTTATAATCTATATATATATATATATCATAGGTGATCGGTGCCTGTACATGAATGATGTATCACAAAAACGAAGACATGTGTTTGTGAACCTGATAGGTTATATACCCACCCAAACGAATGAAATATTTAATAGTTTCATTTCCTCGTTCTGGTCTCGTACGCCACTCCACACGCAATGCCTCCAGGATTCGGCGGAAAGTAGGGGACGGAAGTGTATTAATTCCCATTAACAGGATTCACCACCACATTTGTACGAGGTTTCATCTGCCTACGCGTTACATAAAAATACGCAATAAAATCATAGCGCTGGACAGTTAAATATATATTCTAATTACTTACGGCCAGACAAGTCACAGAGAATTGCTTCTAGAGTATTATTTATGTTCGCAAAAGCGCTATTTGCGTTCTGTGCCACCACGAAGAACTGCATTGACGTCGTGATCCAAGATAATATTGATAATACGACGAAAAAGTGCTCGAATGATATAATTTCGTTTACTAAATATAACACAAGAATATGGTTAAATTAATAACATTCTGGTTCCCACATTGTACGCAATACCGAAACAGAGACCTTTTTGGAAGGACGAGGTGTCCTTCCTTAGTATCTTCATTTGTCTAACATGTCTAGGTTACATAAATGTCTGTGAAATTTTAGTGTTCAATATAGATAAAGATATTGTTTTTAAAATAATATTGTATTATTTATTGATATTTTTGCGGTTATTTATTATTATTTTTATATTTTCGCTCACGCCAAGGCAAAAGCGTGGCATTGAGTTCCGCCGCTCAATATGCAATGCCTCATAAATTTGGCACAAATGGGGAACGAAGTGTTTCAACACTGGGTTTCCTCTGCCTGCGATATAATACGCAGAATAAAATTGTTAAAATAAATTGATAATAATATCAATTTATTTTTATATCTTACTATAGTTTAAACGGGCGAAGTGTGCGAGTGACTTTCACTAAACTTTTAACTTGCTTTTTATATCTTGTAAGGAAAACATGTATCTGTCTTTCTTTTCCCAATTTAGAGACAAGAATAAGATAAAAAAATATTCGAAAATATTGCAGAAACTTAAATCTCTTCGTATACCATAATGGATCGCTAACTTAGTTAAATATATCTATAATTTATAAAGTTTAGTCAAGCTAAGTTCAAAATAAAATAAATTTTACTTACATATTGGTGAAGTTATAATCATAAGTGCACATGAAAATATTGTCAAAACAAACAAGGCAATGGCAATTTGCCATTTTTTTAAAACAAAGGAATGTTTTACTTCCTTAAAACAGATATCTTTTTTTATCTGAAAACATTTAACAATTGCTTTAATAATGTCAAATTTTATATATTTTTTTGTACATAACACAAATTTAAATAAATAAGTTAAATCTTCAATACTTTTTATTATATATTATACGTGGCAGTTTTTTTGAGTATGTGGTAAATTTTGTTTACAAAAATAAAGAAAACAGACCACTCAATTTCAGTAAATCAAAATTTCAGTAAATGAAAATATACTGCTTTTAAATTTTCCAAATATTCTAGGGCTTCCAGCCCTGAGTATAGAAAATTTTAAAGCAGTCATATTTCATGATCTGTGAATCAAACTCTTATAAAAGACCACTGAATTTGTAAAGTCTAAAAAACTAATTGATTTTAAAGCATGGATAAACTTTGTTTTAGCAATTAAACGTCTTTTTGGAAATAATAAAGACGAGACTTGAATATTCTGAATGAATTCGTTGTTAAAATATTTAACATTTTTCACAATTTCCTAATTGTGAAAAATTCCTACTGAGCATCAAAATTGTAGTTTTTACAATCTGTCCGTTTGGACATATTCCCGGATAATTTGAGTAGACTACTATTGAACTTTAATGAAGCATTGTCCTGATTGCTCAGGACCAGAAACTAACAGAAAAGGTTTTGCTAAGTTTTTATTTTTTTTTGTTTATGATAAACAGCATACACAATTTTTGATGCCAATTTCGCAAATCTGATGATTATCGTACTTCTTCAAGTATCTAAACATACTAAAAAAATATATTGTCCGTAACCGATGGGGAAGATGCCTTCGAATGGATATAAAGATAAAAGTTATATTTTAATTCTCTTGTAATTAATATTATAAGTGATTTTATATATTCTTTAGCAAAAATAGGCCTCCGCTTACTTTACCGGTACTATACTTTATTTGAGCTATGTCGGTATCTCTGGTTCTCCTACGGGTTTCCTAATTTCGGATTCTATCCTTTAGGATACACCTAGCATAACTTGCTCCATAGCGCGTTAAAACGCGAGTTGAAATTTTTAGACGGGGCATTTCGTTAGAGTCTATGTCTCCGTACGTCATGACCAGAACGCAACTGGTCGAATGAACCCAAGATTTCAGGCACAGAGTTACCGACATAGCTCAAAGAATTTGTAGGCTGAAGTGGCAATGGGCGAGGTATATTTGTCGTAGAGCCGACGACCACTGGGACATACGTGTTTTAGAGTGGAGACCCCGTACAAAACGTCCGGTAAGACGACTCCCTGTTAGGTAGACCGACGACCTGAAGACGTTGGAGGGAATCGGATGGGTCCGAAGGGCTGAAGATCGAGTATGGTGGCGAGAACTGGAAAAGGCCTATGTCCAACAGTGGACACTCGTTGTCGGCTGTCGATGATGATGATGATGATACTTCATTTCCTCGAGTGGGAATTGAACCGTCGAAATATTTTTACAGATTGAGCTTAATATTTTTCTTACCTGACTTATACGAGTGTAGCAACACAATAATTTTCCGAGTCTAATCTTGTTTAAAAAAGTTGTGAAAATGGCAAAACATAAAAGTATTATATAATGGAAGATCTTGAATATCTTATTAAAGATAAGTACGTTAGAGACTGCTACAATATTTTTTTTATGTACAATGTTTTCAGATATATAAAAAACCTTTCCAATTTTTATCCCCAAATGTAAACCTGAAATAACAAAACTTTTGTACTCGCAATATTTAAAAATAATATTAAAATTTTATATTTTTCACTGAAATGGATAGAATGTTTTTTTAAATTTCTTGTCGGTCTGTCTGTACGATCACTCTAATCTCTGAAAGTACTGAACCGATTTACGTAAAACTTTCACCAATTTCTTTGTTTTGAAATCCAGCCTCCGCCGTGGAAAATATCTCCAGATACGCCCATTATTATTGAGTAAAGAATTCATAGTAGTTTTTATTAAAGTCGATATTATAAACGTAAAAACTTAAGCAGATAAGAATAAGTAATAGAAATATAAAATAACTGACAGACTGATAGCCCAAGAAGAACACTAAAGACATGATATGGCCGTGAGAATTTCACGACTTTTCCAAATTGCTTCTCAAAACGAACAGGAGCGGTGCCAAACAGTCTTGACCATTTTAATAGTAAAGCTAGTCCATCGTCTACCACCCATCGTCTATTGTTCATAGTTAATTGAATAAAATTCAAATTTCACTAAAATACAAGAAAAATATCGACGTTATAGTAGGGGCGGCGAAGAGGGGACTTTCGGGAGTCATTCGAGCGCATCAGATTAAGATACTGGTGATTCCTTGTACTCGGTTACGTACTTCCACCAAATATGAGCTTCATATGTATAGCCGCGCGTCTAAGATAAAGGATCAGATTAGTTAAAAAAAATTGATCATTGGACATTCTCGAGCGCATCAGATTAAGGTAGGGTAAGCTAGTTACATGCTAAATCGTGTATATTCCACTAATCTGACAATTTGAGAGTGACGCAAAGGAGTGAGTGGGCTCCAAAGTTGAAAAAAGTTGTAAAAAACGTTATCTGGACATTCTCGAGCGTGGCTAGTTATTTTTTATTTTGGAGGGAATCATTCAAGGATTACGAAAAATATATAATCTGACAAATCCCGCAAGCCGAAGTAATAGAAATTGTACGATAAAGCTTAATGTACCTAAGAATTGTACATGTTCCTCTCACCGTATTTCTATTCCTCTCTCACTCTTTCTTTATTTATTGGTCCCTAACTCATTAATGAAGATGATAATTTTAAAAAATACATGAAAAAAGAAAATTTTTTTGTAAGTTTTTTTTCATAAATACAAGTATTCTATTTCAAACATACATTTTTTAATTTACATTCTATTTCTTGAGCTTTTCAATTGATTACGTACAATGAATAATAAAATTTAGGCCAGTCTTGGCGCAGGGGCACGGAGTGTGACTGTAAAACCGACTGGTTGTGGGTTCAATCTCCATTCCAGGAGATGAAATATTTATTTAAATTTATATTTCCATTTCTTCGCTGTGGTGTCGAGGCAAAACAGCGACATTAAGTGCTGCTACTCAACACATGCCTTCAAAATTTGGCAGAAAGTGGGGAACAGAGTGTCTTAATCTTAGGTTCCCTCTGCCTACCCTGCTGTGTGCGGGACACAACGTAAAGTTGACTTTTTTATTGTATTGGTTTCAAAAATATTAACAATTGAACAATTAAAAATATTAACAATATTATTTTCCTGTATAATATTGTTAATATTTCTTTAGTATAGTCTCTAAGCCTTGTATTTGTGTTAAATTTATCTTGTATACTTCATTAATACTCAAATCTCGTTGGCGGCTTACGGACTTTTCCTTATCTTAATTTAATAAAATCTTTTCACTTAACACATTTTATAAACGCACCACTACAAAGTGTATACATTTGTTTTGACAATCACACGCAAGTTACCTTTGTAATTGCTTTGTAACTACTAACTTGCATTGTATTATAGCCGCGGCGCGCGTCGCGCCGCGCACTTTCATTGTATAATTGTATGGATAATCGAAATATATATATGTATGTATGTATGTGTATATGTATTTATATATGTGTATTGTGTGTATATATATTTTGATAAGGAATGGTATAGGTTTAACTGTGTTTTACTTTCATTGTTCTATTAAACAAGGTACAAAAAAGATAATATATTTATATTGCTTGTAGTAATATATCATTGTACTGTACCAAACTTATTAAGTTACGCTTATTGTTGTTTACATTGTGTAAACAATAATGTGGTTTTTAGTGTTGTTAATATTGTAATTTAGCATCCTCTCTTCCGAACTGCCAGTGAGTGTGGGTTTGATTATATTAAAGTCTTTTTTTTTTTGTATAATTATTGGTGTTACTGTAAACAGTAGCAGATATTAATATATTAGATATATTTATTATTTATATTTTTGATTTATTTTAATTATATATTTTTATCGTCTTTTATTTGTTCTTATATCATTTTATTATTGCTGTAAGTATATACATATACATATATAAAATTCATAAATTATGTCAGATATTGATGAAGCCTTAAAGGATAATTATTTTACATGTTCCTCGTCCGAAAGTTTTCATAGTGTAACAACTGATGGTAGTGATTTGGGAGTTAGTGATTTTTGTTTGGATTGTAAACTTCAATCAGTATTCAATGTAAGCTCTTGCTTGAATCTGGTGCACATCAATGCTCAAAGCATACCAGCGCACTACACCGACCTTCTTGTGTCGTTTAATAATGTACCCATCGACTGTATCTTGGTCTCAGAGTCATGGCTTAAACCTTCTCTCCCTTCTTCTCTTTATTCCATTTCAAACTGTCATCTCATTAGAAATGATCGTATTAATAAAAGAGGCGGTGGTATCTGTGTTTACCTTAAAACTGATATTTCTTATAAGATCTTACAACATTCTCCCAATGAATACTCAGCCAATTTAGAATATCTTTTTCTTAAAATTAATTGCCGCCATACTAAAGTCCTTCTTGGTGTTGTTTATAGTCCCTCCATGAATATTAATTATTTCCATACCTTTGAAATAGTTCTTGAAAGCCTTGTCTCTTCTTATGAACACACAATCATTATGGGCGACTTGAACACTTGCCTTCTAAAACAAGACTCCAGAGGTAAAAGGTTACAATCTTTAATGACTTCTTTTAATCTCCCTATTCTCACCCTCTCTGAAACACATTTTCCTCCAAATTCTGACCCCTCTTTGATTGATGTCATTATGGCTTCCAAACCGGAGAACGTACGTATACATGGTCAACTGACATCCCCCTTCTCGTACCTTGACCTCCTGTTTGTAAGTTACACTTTATCACTACCTAAGCGAAGAGGTAAAGTGTTAATGCGTCGTAACTATAAGCATATTGATCACGACTCGTTTGCTTCGGACGCTACTTTAATGGATGGGTCTCATTTTATTCATCTTCTGAC
The DNA here is from genome assembly GCA_013403645.1 of Heliconius nattereri. NCBI lineage: Eukaryota > Metazoa > Arthropoda > Insecta > Lepidoptera > Nymphalidae > Heliconius > Heliconius nattereri. Next base: position 2,154,083 of record JAAIXI010000223.1, read on the forward strand.
ATTGACGAAAAAGTTGAAATTTTTAACAATAACTTATTATCTTTATTTGACGCTCATGCACCATTTAAACCAGTCCGTTTTAGACTCCCGCCTGCCCCTTGGCTAACTTCGTACGTAAAGATAATAATGAAGAAACGCGACAAAGCCAAGAGAAAGTGCAAGTGGCACCCAAGTCCAGGGAATGTTGCTGTCTATAAAAAGCTGCGAAATCGATGTAACAGGTTGTGCAGAGATGCAAAACGCGGGTACATAACTTCCTGCATTGACAATTTCTCTCCTTCTCAAACATGGAGATTCTTTGAGTCACTAGGCGTGGGTAAATCTTGTAACATTTCTTATCAGTTCATTGATTTGAATTCTCTAAATAGTTACTTTTCTACTTCCCCCGTGCGTATAATAAAACTTTAAGTCTTCGAAAACTGGCTCAGGCCACCCAGCCCAGTAGAAGAAGTTAGAAAGGGTATCGTATCTATTTCCTCTAAAGCTGTTAGAAGTGATAACTTAAGTCGTGATATGTTGCTGCTAGTGCTACATCTTGTAACTCCTATTATCACTCACATTCTAAACTTCTCATTCGAGTCAAAATCTTTCCCTATTGCCTGGAAAAGTGCACATGTCCTCCCTTTACCTAAACTATCTAATCCTATTCATTTTTCACACTTTCGACCATTTTCCATCCTTCCTGTCCTTTCGAAGTTTCTTGAGAAATCAGCTTTTCAACAGCTTTCTAACTATCTTTTCCAAAACAATCTTTTAAATACATTCTAGTCGGGCTTCCGCCCATCACACAGTACATGTCCAGCGTTAATTAAAGTTACTGATAATAAAAAATTAACTATACTTATTTTACTCGACTTTAGTAACGCGTTTAATTCTGTGGCAATAATACCGTTGTCTGATTCAGCAAGAAATTTGGGTCTCATAATTGATAGACAGTTATCGTGGTCTGCGAACATTAATGCAATCAGTAAACGCATACATTATTCTCTGCACTCTCTTTAACGCCATTAAAAATTTCTACCCATTCACACTGAAATCATTCTCTTCTTCTGCCACTGCTAGATTACGCTGATGTTTGTTATCCTGATGCTAATGAAGAGGCTCTCGACAAACTTGACCGACTTCAGAATATGTGTATTCGTTTTATCTTCGGCTTACGCAAATTTGACCACGTGTCTGATTTCCTTCGACAACTGAATTGGCTTCCTGTGCGTTTACGCCATAACCTGCACATTCTCACTTTGCTTTTTAACCTTTTAAAGTCATCCTCTCCCCCTTACTTAAGGGAGCGTTTTCAATTGACACTTCCAAGTGAAAGACCTGTAGGCTCATGTGTAACTCAAAGAAAGCTTGAGTACCCTATACGTAATACCTCTTTCTATGAAAAATCCTTCACAGTTCAAGCAGTGCGCTTATGGAACTCACTACCTAACTCTATACTGTCGGGCAATCCATCTCTAAATACTTTTAAAATTAAATTAAAACAACATTTTCTTAAGCTCAATTAGAATCTTTAATAGTCGTTTTGTCTTTTTCTTTATTAATTTTCTTTTTCTGTTTCAACTCTTTTATGTCTTTGTATATATCTATATGTTTGTATGTTTGTATAAGTATATTTATGTAGGTATAGTAATATTGATTAATATTATGTATATTTGTATGTAGGTTTATTATTATTATTATTAACATAATGTTAAAATACCGCACCCGAATCATTTCTTTCAACATCTCCTACATTCAAGGGTTTCTGGTAGAGATCTCTATTAGAGATAAGTTATCTATTGTACACATTTTTTCTGTAGTTATAAGTTTTCTGTACTTTCTTGTGTGGTACATAAATAAATAAAAAAAAAACAATTGTCAGATTAGGCAAGTCCCTTTAGATAATCGGCTGATTTTGGGAAATCACGTCTAGGGCATGAAGATGCGCTCGAGTATTTCAAAATTACGATTTTTTTTTGCATTTTCAAACAACGATTACGAGCTTGCGTCACATCCAAATCGTCAGATTATTACATGAGAGCTTTTTTTTAGGTTCACTTAACACCCCCTTAGAAAATCTGACGCGCTCGAGTTACATAAGGATACATTCCCATGACGCCGTACTTGCACCTCGCGGAATTGAACTATAGTGTTTTAATATTTTGATGATTTAATTGTTTTGAATTATATAAAATTTTAATAAAAATTCTCTGTCTTCAACTTGCTTTAAGGCAGAAAGGTTGCTTATAAAATTAAATAAATAATTTTTAAAAAGCCTTTTTCTCGCCTGAGTAATTTAACTCTCGACAATTTTTGTTTTGTCATTTTTAACTCTTACGTACGACCACCTCCATCAGGAAAACTGTCAGATTAACATATTTTCATGTTTGAGAAGACGTAGGAAATTGATGATATCAATATCTGACGCGCTCGAGTATGTCCATGGACCAGTTTTTTTTACATGTTTTTAAATCTATAGCTCCTCAACCCACCAGTCAAACGATACGTATAATATGACATTTTTTTCTTGTTATCATCTAAGCTTCGCAACCCAATGACGCTCGAGTAAATCCCGAGTTTGCTGCTTCCCTCCCTAACCATTATACATTTTTATCTTTAAAACGACTTTGCAAGTTATTTTTAATGAAGAATATTTAACAAAATACCATCAAAATGCAATGCTTGCGAGTTTGACTCCATTTCTCGGTCTGATTGACAAAGTGCAGTGTAGAGTTCCACAACTTAAAATGTCTCGTATTCAGGTGGAAAGAGAAGATAAGAACCTTAATTTCTTTCTAAATTTCTTAATATTTTGCTATACTTGAAAGAAAACTTGAAGCTACGGAAGAAATTGCTATGTACTTACAGTATTAAGTATAACCTGTAGAAGGACTTTTGATTATACTGAATATAAAATTGTTTTCAAGTATAATTGCATTCTAAATCTGATACAGTATATTTACTTACAAGTTCTGTTTGTTTAGTATCAGTATCTAGATTAGTTAGAATTGTTGGTTTCGCATATACCTAACCAATAATAAAAATAATTATACATTACGTAGACTAAAATCTATTATTCTACGTAGCGAATATGACTAGAAATCAGAAGCGTAGTGAGGAATGGGGGGAGGCAAGGGGGCATCATCCCCCGGGGCGCTACTCCCAAAGGGGCGCCGAATGATCCGCAAGACTTTTCAAATATATATGCATATAATACATATGAAATTAAATGGGTTCGTCTGAAGAAGTATTTTGATTTTTGTCCCGGGCGCGAGTTAAGCTCGCTACTCCACTGCTAGAAATCGTTACTTGATCTACAAAACAATATAAATAATTAAAGAAATGATATGTGCATTCTGTGCTCTTTTTTAGCTATACGTATATCCCGTACAAAGCAGGGTAGGCAGACGGAATCTGTAACACTTCGATCCCATAAGTACACTTGTGTGGGGAACACTTTTCGCTGAATTCTGAAGCCATTGCGTGTTAAGTTAACGCCGCGTTTCCCTCGTTACCAGAGGAGGATTTGAACGTATTAAATATTAGCAGTCCTGTTTTCACACGGGTGGACATTTAAGCAGGCGAAGGCGCGGAGAGCCCACTATTTGTAACTAAAATTTGATTGATATATAGAATGTACTCCTGAAGCACGTAGCTTTCATACAAAACAAATAAAGTAAATTCGACCAGTATTTACTAAGATCTTAGAGTTTAAACAAAGAAACAAACGAGCATTTCCGGTTTATTATATTGGTATAAATACATAGACATTAATACAAAACCTTAATAACTCTATGGTGTTCCGTCCTCCTGTCTACCCCGCTAGGGTTGAAAGGAATTAATCTCGGTAATGCGGTAGTTAAGCCTTAGAAAAATAATTTGATAACGAGCTACGATAAAAATGACATAATCTATATCAATAAACAAACTCAATTTAATCTACATATATATTGGTGATATAAAAATTGTTTATCTCACACCGGTCACAAAGGTACATATAAGATGACAATTTAAAAACAAATTGCCTGCAATTATTTCATGGTATAAAACATGAAATAACAGTAGGTAGAGAGAATCTAGTGTATCTAGTGTGTTTTAGCGCTGCGTTTTCTGTTTCCCAACTAATTTTGGACATTGTGTATTGAGCGGCGGACCCCAATTCCGCCTGACACTATTCCATTATTCCTCACGAGTATTTCTTGGGAAAGCGTCACAGATTTTATTTTTGATATTTCTAAAACTTCAGATATTTGTAAAAAAGAATATAAACAATTATTAATTCTAAGCTTACTGTTCAGTAAAAATAAATTTAAAAAAAGTGAGATGCATCCCATGTTTACACTCTTGTAACTTTCATCGCCGCAAGCACGCCTCGCTTATTTAGCCACGGGCTGCACCTTATGTCTTACACTAAAAAAAAAAACTAAAAAGAAAAGGTTAATATTATAAATATTTTTATTTAACATAAATAATACAGGGTGGAAGCGTCAGCGCTACCTTTACGGGGACAGCAGATAGGGTAAAATATTTCAAACCTATACCTAAAGAAATCAATGAAGATACCCCAACAATTTTGATATAGGATTGTTTTTTTTCGGTATGAGGCGTGAGCGACGGTATCCCTTTGATAGGCTTATGTGTGCGTGCGTCGTCCTTAACTAATGGTGTTTTATTTTACAACGATGATTTTTTTATTTATTTTGTTTGAAAACAAAAAACTTTTTCATTTTTGGGAAAAAATTTTTTAAATTGTATTAGGCTTTTTATGGAGTAGTTTAAAATGTACTTTCATTTAAAATGGTGATGACAAAAACATTCTATATACATATTTATTTATTGACTTTCATAAAATATGAGAAAAATAATTTTATTTTATAGCTTTTATATTACTGCTTATTAATTTTATATTCCAACTATTACTGCCTATATTTTTTTATATCTCTCATGAATATAGTTGAATTTAATATTTTATGCCTTAACTGTACTCGAACTTCAGTGCAAAACTTTATTTGTTTACGTCTCAAGTGGCTAAGAGCCAAGACTCAAACTAATATTATATGAAATATATTAAGTCCTTCTGGACATATATTCACGTTTCTATTTTAATTTACTAAAATAAAAAGTTTTACAATGGTGCATTTAAACATTTTATATATCGTATTTTGTTGGAAGACTATGATTGTGCAATCTGCGAACATTCTTGGAGTATTTCCGACACCGTCTATCAGTCATCAGGTTGTTTTCCGCAAGCTTACCCTGGAACTCGCTAAGAAAGGTCATAACATTACAACCATTACAACTGATCCAGTTTACCCTAAAGGCAAATCACCAGAAAATTATAAGGAAATCGATGTAGGGCATGTATCTTATCCAATATTTGAAAAAAAAATTCATAACTCTTTTAAAGTTGGTGAAAGTGTTTCAAAATTTACTGAAGGGAGTCATAGATCTTTTATGCTAATAGAAATATTAGAAACTCAGATCAAAACTCCTGAGGTGCAAGAATTGCTTACTAGAGATGCTAATACTTTTGATTTAATCTTTATCGAGGCTTTTATGTATTTTGCTTTAGCTTTTTCCTATAAATTTAAAGCACCTGTAATTTTAGTTAGTTCAGTAGGTCCTGTTTATCACATTAGTAATATCGTTGGAATGCCTTCGCATCCTTTTCTCTACGCAGCGGTCACTGATGAACGAATTTATAATTTAAATATTTTGGAAAAAATAAATACCCTATATACTTTATTATCTTATAAATATGCATCTTATCTGAGCGAAAGACAATGAAAATGCTCAGCTTCAGAAATATTTTGGACCAGAACTTCCGCCTTTAAGTGAATTATATAATAACGTGGACATGCTCTTTATAAATGTCAACCCCATATGGATAGAAAACCAGCCAGTACCCCCCAAATGTTATTTATATGGGGAGTATTCATCAGACGCTACCAATAGAATTGCCGAAAGTAAGCCAAATTCTTAAAATATTTTTGTAATTAAATATTTGCTTTTATGTAAAAGAAGTACAGCGTGAAGCTGATTTAAAGAAATATAAAAATAAAAATGTCATGTTTAAAATTTTACTTAATAAAAATATTCCTAGAAACATCAAGCCCAAGCTGATCAAAATCAGCCAAAGACTAATAATATTTTATTATAATATAACAGGAATTTAAACGATACATGGATTCATCTGAAAAAGGCGTCAGTTGCGTTAGTTTTGGAACTAATGTCATACCGAGAATGTTGCCTGAAGAGAAAATAAAAATTATGGTCTCTGTTCTTTCTAATTTACGTAGGGTAAATTAACGTGATGTGGAAATGGAATCAAGATCTACCAGAATTAGGAAATAACATTAATATTTCCAAGTGGTATCCACAAGCCGATTTACTAAGTACTTTACTTTTTTTAGCGTATTAAATAGCGGAACTCAACGCCGCCCCGTGCCTTGGCACTAAAGCAAGGACATGAAAATATTAAATATTTAATTTACTCGAGTGAGAATTATCATAAAACTAAGTCATCTCTGCCTAAAGTACTATACTCGTTTTATACGGAATATAGCGTGAGGCCGAAAGAAAGGAAATTTTGATACTTTTATAAGTACAATTATTGCTCGAGAAAAGGGTTATTAAAAAGATAGGTTTAGACATTTGTATGTAGATTATAAATATTTATTTATCTTATGTAGGTAGCCTAACATGTAATAATTTACAGTTTAGTTGAAAGATCAAAAAGAACAACTATAAAAATGGGTGTAAGAATTTAGAGGGGAGCTGGTCTGTGCTTTTCGGTCTTCGGTCAGCGGTCTGGTAGTAAACTTAAGATTAAGCAATTATATTTATAAAATATCAATTAAATATTGATATTTTGAATGTTCAGGACATCCCAATGTGAAACTATTCATTACTCAAGCTGGTCTCCAATCTACAGATGAAGCCATCTCGGCTGAAGTACCTCTTCTTGCGATATCTATATTATGGGATCAGCGTTTCAATGCAGAAAAATATGTTAAATACGGAATTGGCACCAAATTTGATATAGAAACATTTACTGGGAATGAATTTAAAAATGCCATCGAAACTGTTATTAATGACGAAAGGTGGGTAAAATATTCAATTTAGGTTATTCAAAAAAGAAAATAGGATAATAAAATAGAATATTTCCTTTTACAAAAAGAAATCTCATGTATAATAAAGGCTGACTCTATTATTTTTTCCTTCTACTGTAAACTGGAGCTCAAGTCTGCGACTGTAAACGCCACTACTTGTGGGTTTAATTTCCATTCGAGGAAATTAAATATTTAATATTTTCTCGCTTTCACAACGAGGTAAAGTGCGGCATTGAGTTCCGCCACTGCAGACACAATGCACTCAGAATTCGGGACTTTTACTGGTTTTTTTTTAATTGATTACTTCCATAAATTAGTTCATATATAAAAACAAAATCTTCAGCTTTATAGATATCTATATAAAAAAACGTTACGTATTTTCAGTTATAAGAATAACATCAAAAACCTTAGGAAGCTTTTCCTAGACCAACCCGAGCTTCCTCTTCAGCGCGCTGGTCTGAATACGTCATCAGGAATAAAGGGGCGAAACATTTGAGATGTCCAGCAGCCAATATATCTAACGTTGACTATTATGAGTTGAAATTTGTTGTTATTATAGTATTCGCGCTTGTTATTATTTGCATTATTTGTGTAAAGATTACAGAATATCTAGTAAAACTCATGTTAAATTTTTTTAGAAGAAATAAATTGAAAATTATGAAAAAAATTGTTTACTTCATGAACATCGTCAAACTTACTTTATGTGGTAAAAGTAAAAGTTAACAATTATAATAAATTACTAGGCATCCGCTGGTGGCATGTAGTAGGTACACAATTATTTATTTTCACATCTAAAGTACTTTCGTGGTCTAATAATATTATCGTTATCATTTTGAAGACTACATCCATACATTGATATATAGTTTTAGGCAATTCAATAAAACATTTATTTTATAACAATATTGTTGCAATTCTTTATATTATAATTTATATAATGTAGCCTGATATAATAGAGGCTAATATATTCTATATACAGATAGCAATGAGTTACACTTTTATATTATAATCACGTTTTCGTATTCCAAGCGATGTGAACAAAGATGGCCACTGCTACAAAATGGCGGATAATGTAGTTTTCAATCCCATCAATATGGGTACCAAAATAAAGGGCTTGGTAAGTATAATAAAGTATACTACACAAAATTACAATATGAATCTCCCACCTAAGTCAAGATCTGGGTGGGTCCTCTGGGAGGGTCGACCGTAAAAATGTCCAGTACTCGTAGGAACAAAATGGTAACAATAGATTCTACAAAAAATAAAAACACAAAAAAGCACAAAAAAATATAAAAAGCACAAAAAAAACAGAAACAAAAATAAAAAACACAAAAATAAAAAAGTAAAAAAAAATTAAGTTAAACGGTTTTATATTGCAGATAAATGTATACATTGTATAAATTGTTATATTTTCAAAATAAAGTAACTCGTAACCTGGTTACGTCTGGTTTGGTTGAAAAAAACGTTAGTCCCATAAAAATCAGTTCTTACGCTGAATCCCGCTTATAGCAGGACCGGCAGAGGAAATTTCGAGACATTACGTGTTAAGTGGCGGAACTCAGTATAAAGTAGGAAGTAAATATAAAATATACTTTCTACGAATATTTAAAACCTATGCCTGAGTAAACATCTGAAGTATAAAACTAGTTTTAACACATTCTCTCCAACGGTTTTCGTCCAATTTTCGAGACATTGCGTTTTTAGATGCTAGTTTAGGGCTCATTTTCGTTGGTCGTTAATTCAGTCGTACCACAGCATTGGGAATCTGCAGTATGCCGCATGTGTATAACATTTATGCAGTTTTACATTCCAACAACAATAATGTCCCATTTTGAAAATAAAGCTGACAAGTTTAGTAAATAAATCTGAGCCTACCTGACCACTGATACCTTTGCACGTTCCGAATAATGATAGATGAATATGAGGCCGCGACGCTGTCTTATTACCTGGGCGGAGAAAACTTTAACTGTCTTGTTACCTGGGCGGAGAAAACTTTAAATGTCTTGTTGCCTGGGCGCAAATAACTTTAACTGTCTTGTTACCTGGACGGAGGAAACTTTAAGTAGGAATCGACTCTACCACTCTCAAGGACTTTACATTAATAGTCATATTTCATCAGTCAAAATACACACACACACACACATCAAAAATTCACACCATAACCCTGATAGTTACACAGTTGAAATTTTCACAAATGATCTATTTCGAGGCTTGTTTTTTTCTGAGCTTAAGGGACCACAGAGGCTCCTCACGCGATTGGCTTCTGAGATTATGAAATGAATTCTCTATTGGGATTGGAGCTGACCTTGTAAGACGGACAGATGAACAAAATATTATGTTATTATCTTTTGAGATGTGGAAATCCCAAAATTAAGTTGACTTCTTCATTAAAATAATATTCAATTCACATTTATAATATTCATAAAATTACTAAATAACCTCCTTGATGTTCATCATAGGCAAATATATAACAACGAGAACCATATAATTTCAGAAGCAAATAAATCGCGTTACTTTGTATAATAATTTTAAATTAGGTATAGATAAAAATCTATATTTGTTTTTCGGAATCAGAAATATGCACCAAACTATTATTACCATGCATACTATTGATACTCGTACGTAGATTCAGACCAATGTCCTTCTTCTACTTTCTGTCAAAAAATTAAATATTTAATATTTCAGTTTTCCAAGGTAAGTAAAGATAAAATAGTGTTAAAGTAGTAGGAAATGGTAGAACTTTCTTCCACTTGCCACGGAACTGTGGAATGGCCTACCTGCAGTGTTTCTAGGTCCATATGACATGGGACCCTCCAAAAAGCGCGTCTATTTCCTTAGCGGCCTGCAACGCACCTGAAGCTCCTCTAGTATTGTACGGAGTCGTGGTCGGCGGTGATCACTTACCATCAGGTGACCCGAACGCTCTTCTGCCTTGTCCTTTTCCATAAAAAAAGTAAAGTTAAGACACTCGCTTAGTTTAATAGACATTGCGTGTTAAGTAGTAGGGAACTGAACGGCACGTTTTCTCTTTTATCCCGAGCGAAGCAGTGAAAATAATAATTAACATTGTTTATATTAATCGTACGTTAACATATATGTATATTTCTTAATTGTAGCCCCCTCAATATGAATGTGAAATAACAGGGCTAATAGATACAAGCAATATGAAATACTTAAATTTTGTCATTTTGAAATATTTATAAAAACATGAAATAAAAGAAAGTATATTAGAAATTTAAATACTAATGAAATATAACAATAGGACAATAAATTAGAAAGAAAAGAAAATAATAAATAGTGTATACCTCAACAACTCAGGAGACATGCATCCAATGTCTATAAGAGGGCGACTCTTGACTATTCCTTATGAGTATAGAATCTATACAAAAATCCTCTACGGTTTATTAGAACGATATAGAAGAAAAAAAATAAACAAATTTATATAATAATTGAGATCTAAATATTTGTTTCAGGCATAAACAATATGGATGAATACGTATGTTACGTAAATGTTCAATTCGCACAGCTGCTGCAAGTTTGTAGGGTGGTCGGTACCGCCCCCGTGCACCTTACTCGCGTTAACCGTGGCCATCTGGTCACATTTTCGCGAAATTATGCCATTTGCAGCGCTATTTTCATTAGCCTAATTTGTAAGTATTTGTTTTAAATACTAGCAAGCAAACCCGGCTTCGCCTACTAAAATTTATATAAAGTTATATTGTAATATTATAGCAAGATTATACAAAATAAAATTTCGAATCGAATTTAGATGCTTTGCAGTAATAACAGTTATGTTATATAATTATAAAATTTCTAAGCTTTTTTGTATAATTTATATTAATTTATATTTAGTTTCTTAGTTTTTTTGTATAATTTACATTATAGTATTAATATTATTTATTGGTAATATCATAAATTTATCTGGGTACAGGGAAATACCTATGCAACCTACTTAACAAATAGAATCAAATGTATGAAATCATCTAATACTAAGTTCGAAAACACAATGTATCTATTCAATCAGAATACGGAAATAGATTTCTTATTATTGCAAACAAATTATCTATACATATATGTAAATAACATAATAGTGTCTGCCTGTGATTTTAAAATAACTAACATTCCAAGAGTTGTTATTTATATACCTATATTTTGCATGATACTCAACCACAAATAAACGACTACTTTTGTTATCTGTCTAGTCTAGCTTCCTGTTTGTCCAGGCTAACCTCCGGACCTAATCCGATTTTACTATAAATGTACTGTAAATGGAATAGAGGAGGTTACGGAGGAATATATAGGCTACTCTTTATCTTAGAACTAGCGGGATTGTATTAAGTAGATATATAATGTTTTTTTTTGTCTTCAGCCACTTCTCTACTGATTGCACAATTTATATCCATTTATGTCATAAATGATGAACTAGAGCCAACAATTCTGTCATTTATACAAATTGTAACGATTTCTTGGGAACTATTTACTAAACATTTTCCTCTATCTATATCAATTTACAATGCCCGAAAACGATTTAGCCGAATAATGAAATATCTGAGAAAAATAAATGAGGTATGTAATATGAGTGAATTTATTTATTACGCTGTTTTATGAACCAGACGCACAGAAGGCAGTCATTTTTGAAGAGTGTATCTCTTCAAAGACGATAGTGATATAAAATCTCCAGCATCGATCACAGGTCGAATAGAAATAATAGAGTTGTATGTGATACATGACACATTCTAAGCCCCTGTAATTCTGACCGCATTGCAGAGTTTTATCGATCTTAGGTAAGGGTTACATCGAAACGATAAATGGACTATCTAATAGAAAGGGATGATAGTCCATTTGACTATCAACAAAAAGAGAAAATTAGCACGTACAACCAAATAAATTCATCAATTTTATAATTTCAGTATAGATTCGTATATACCTATATATAGTCAGCCCCTTTTATATCTGAGGATGGTAGCCAACGTTCCAGCATAACATCGTATGCTTCCATATATTCAACCAGGATATTCAACGTCTCTATTCCATACCGTGTGATATCAATATCGACTTTTGTCATTCCAATTCGCCTTTTAATTTATTTTTCGTCCCTACAGATTTAGGATCCAAAAATATTATAATATAAGATAAATATAGCATTACATAGCTTTTTAATAAATAGTGGTTGATAATAATGATTCGTAACGTTGAAATTTAAGCGATTTATAACATTGTAATATTATGTGCATTTCCTTTAATTGTTTAGATAAATGCAGCCTTGGATAGCGAGTACATCGCTATAAAACTGAAAAAGTCTGCTGTCATCTTCTGGTTAATATCAACATTGATAGCGTTTGTTTGTTTTATGATATTAATATATAATATATCGATAATACTTTTCCATAAATGTAAGTTTACTTATACCTACCTATATTAAAATTATGAAGTCGGTATGAGGCCTGTCATGGCATAGTGGTACTGTCAAAAAAAAGAAAATATGTCATATTTTCATGTCGTCGCCCTATTTTAATGGGAACGGAATATATAACACTAGGTTCCTAGACTCCTTGCTGCTCCCTGCTGCTGCTGCTGCTGCTCCCTGCTACCCTGCTATATGCGAGATACGGCGTCAGCTAAAAAAAATAAGTCAATCTCTTTCTAAGTTTAAAGTTTATTTCTAGGGATGGATAGTCAAACCTTTGTAGAACGTATGAATAATTGATCAAAAATTAAAATTCTACTTTTCCAATACGATATAACGACTAACCTCTATTTCTGTTTACGTAAACGATATAATGCTGTGAGAGGACAATTGACTACCAGCGCTTCTTACTACTGTCATAGCAGGGTTGATAAGACCGCAAAAAATTTGGAGTAGACTTTTAGAATGTTACATACATTTTGATGTAGGTTATGATTCTTTCAGATTTCGTTAAATACTCGTATGTATCGTATTATTTCAATATGACTTTCGTGTTAATAATGGAATTGCAATACATATACGTATTGTGCCTTATAAAATCGACGATCAATATGCTTAACAGACGAGTTAAATACTATTTTACAGAGGGTAAGTATCAAATCCTTTCTAAAAATGATAATTTGTACCTTTTGTATTATTATTTATTTTTAAAATATTTTTTACTTTAATTATACAGAGAGAAGTACGAATTAACGGATAGATGTGTTACAAGTCGAATGCCAAGGCTGATCGTGCCTCTCTATCATTTGTCCCGCTCTCCCGCTTGCACGAGCGGTTTAGAACGTAACACTGGGTCATGTTCGAGTTATAAGGCACTAGCGGACACGGGTGGCTTCGCCCGCTTGAACCATACGAATAGTTATTGACCATGTTTATAAAATTACTTTGAGCTTAGGGAGAGAATTTCAATGTAATATTTCTAAGAGGGTAAATTTCAAATATTATAAAAATCGGTTCAGAGTTAAAATAAATTCGATACAAACTTTCAACCCCTTCTTCATCCTTTTAGGGTTAAAATCTATCAATATCCCTTAGACCCACTAAGGGCCTTTAGTACAACCGTAACCGCTGTGCGTGCGTCTTACCTCGGTCAGTGGGAACATCTGCTTTTTCATATATAGTGTTAGAAAACGGGAGCGGTTAGCATTTTTAAAATAAATACGATAAAAATATATACCATCTATATGTTTTTAACGTACTCGGACAGATATTCCGCGTAATTACAATAAGTGACATGTATCACTCAATAACTACACGACACACTTGATACCTTCCAATCAGGGCTTCCGACTACAAGCAACTGTTCCCGTTTGACACAGTTCCTCTGATTTTATTGTCTTTTTTTCACTTAATTCTACCCACTTTTACACTTGTACGCTAAAAATAGATATAGATTAATTTCACGTAAAAAAATTTAAATAAACTGAGATAGCCTGCAAAGGAAAAGTTCTCAAAATAGACCTATATCTATACTTATAGGGTCGGTGTCTGTATTTGAAAGACATTAAAAAAAATGTTATTGGGAACCTTTATTAACGTAATGGAACCATAACCAATGATTTTCCAATTTTTGTCTGTTTGTCTGTGCGTTTTTAATCGCTAATTAGCTCAACCGGATCAGCATCGGATTTCACTATTTTATTCTGGCAAGCTATCGAAAACATATAGGATTTATTTTAATACAATCGGTTCATAAATAAAAAAGTTATGTCAATTTAAAGTACTTAGTTTGACAAATTTGCTAATTTTACTGAATTGACTGAGTCTTTAGTTTTAATTTCTTTATTAATATTTCTATTTCAAGCGGGTGTAGCCCCGCACGGGCCCACTAGTATAAAATAAATAACAAATTTCATTAATACAATTGCAATCATTGATTGTTTATGATTGCGATATGATATTTCTAGTCAACCCCGGTTTATGTGATAGGCGATTACACCCAGTATTAAAATTAATGAGTCATTTTTCCCTATTGTCCCTCCCTTGGCATTATAATAATCATTTTTACTCGAAACGTATGCGTATATGGGACTTCGTCATCACTTACACTCAAATTAATGAGTGAATCATAATTTCCTGTTTTCTTACCCGTATGGTTAGTTTTTTTTATTTATAAGGGTTCAAAAAAAATGTACATTTCGAACTACAGACTTAAAAGTTATACTTGCCTAAACAAAAAAATGCGAATCATTTGAATTACATCATCGTATATTTTTCTTGGTTTAAATAAAAGATATAAACTTCAATTTTGGATTACATACAAGTTTTCTTTTCAAAATTATATTAGGTCATAAAACTTAAATTATAATTTGTATCATATATTTATATGTTTATATTTCAGCCCCACTCAGTTTACGGTCAATAGCGGCTTTACGCACAAATACGATTCACCTTTTCCGTGTTTATGTATCGCTGTGTGATTTAATCGTAGATTTCAACAACGATGAAGGAGCTATTATTCTGTCTTTCATTTTGTATCATATTTCTAACATCACTGTCAAAAGAATGCGATGGTATTTGACAAATTATGGTAAATATAATAAAAATAATTTATAGCTTTTAATATACTGACTAAGTCATAACTTAAATATTAGTGTCTGATGAAAAAAGGTTAAAGTTTTCAGTTAAGTATATCCGCTCTCGTAAGTATCAAAGGTGTTATGGAAGATTACATTAAACTGTCTCTAACTACCCTGATATATACGGAATATAGTATGAAGCTGAGAGAAATATAAATATTAATGTACTTATTGTATATGTAGGTGCAGATGAGATGATATTGGGTGCCAATGTGGAAAAATTAAAATAATTTTACAATAATAATTTCCCCCCATAGAAACCAAGCCCACAAATGTCAGAGTTACAATAGTCACTGCTTGTCCATTCAGAGGCATTACTTAGACTTAAACTCAGAGTGAAATATAAAACCTATATTTTAAAACAACTAAATCTGTAATTGAATCAAGTGTAACTGTTTTAATATATTTTTTTCAGTTATAGATCTCACGGACATTACTTTTTGGGTACAACTATTGCTTTTCATCTATGAATGTATGCGATTTATCATCTTTGTGGAGGCTTGTCATCGTGTTAATGTAAAGGTGAGATTATTCAATATTCGATATTAAATCAACTTTCAGTAATTGTCTTAACATTCTGTACAAGAAAATATACCATTGAATGGAGAAACTTAAAATAAATGTACAAACTAGGAGTGGGTAACAAGGATCCCGGTATTTTTGAATTCCGGGATGCCGTTTACCGACTAAAATAGTTTTAAAACCGGTCCAAAAATATTTTTTCGATATTTATTTATGTTTAAATAATTAGAGACCGTAACACCTCTTTCAAACTTCTTCTTCTTCTTTTTTTGAGCCTTAATCCGGGCGTATGTTGCTAGGGTTTGTACTCATACTCAACCTACTCTACTTTGCACGGTCTTAAATATCCTCGCTATGCTTATTTGCTATGTCGGAATCCCCGACGGATACCAAACGGTACGGATCCCAAAACTACCTCGAATGAATGAGTGGTGAACGTCGCATGTCCATCTCAGCATCTTCATTTCCATGAGAACCTCTCGAGTGTGCCAAGATAGTGCTGGCCAGCATTCGCTGCCGCATAAAAGATCTAAACTGATTGGATGATGCAAGAGCATCATCCAATCTCATCAAGGCTCATTAAGGCTCGAAAAATAACTAAAAAATATTTTACCATTCTGGAAAAAAACATCCATGATATTGTATAAAGATAAGGATTCAGGTTAATAAGACTGTTATTATAATAAACAATATTTCCTCCTCCTCCTCAGTCTTCCGTTCCAATCGTGGCGCAGGGGCACAAGCATGTGACTGTACACTGTGACAGTGTGTGGGTTCGATTCCCACTCGACGAAATTAAAAATATCCGAACTGAGCAAAGCGCGGCGTTGAGTACCGCCACTCTATACGCAGTGTTCTTAATGGAAGTGGAATGTCTTAACAGGGGTTCCCTCTGCCTTGTCTGCTATGTGCGGAATACAGCGTGAAGAAAAAGGGTACAATTATAAGGGTTTTTTAACAACTAATTTTACAACATAGGATGTACGACAGTTAGTGAGTGAACTGTCAGCCACATCGCGAAGTGCGCACGCGCATTTGAAGTGTTTCGAGATGAACATGTTACTGCATGATCCTGTCATCGCTCCTCTCGGTCTCTTTGACATCACTAGGACCTTCATTCCCATGGTTTGTTATATTTTATATACTTCTCATATTCACCTACATCTATCAAACATTTAAGAAAACTTCAGTCCATATTCACAGAATTAACAATGTAATGCTTTTACGATCGACGCGACGGCTTACTTTCCATTTCGCTTGAGAATTTTACCTTGTGCTGAAATTCGATGACAATATAATATTTCAGCGTCTTTTATTAGTAACCCCCAACAAAAACAGGGATATTCACACATACAGATCTGTAAGTCCGTCTGTGGCATCGTAGCTACGAAACGGATAAACTGATTTTGATTGAGTTTGTTTGTAAAGTGACTAAATCAAGAGAGATGCCGTCATTATTTTATATTATTTATCAACTATGTCAAACGCAATTACTAGAGGCCATCACGAAGTAGTAGGACAGTGTATCACTGTAAGCGGTTGTAGCGAGGTCGATTTGAATTTATAGAAATTAATTATTCGAAACGTCAGTCAACATAAAATATCGCGAATTGGGACAAAGAGCGAAGTGACTTTAGGTTACCTTACCTATTTTGCTACACGGAGAATAAAATATGAAGCTGAAGAAAAAATTTTAAAAAGGCTATAGACAAAATAAGATTTAAATAAATTTATATATAATATTTGTTTCAGGTTTTAGGTGGCATAGCGACTCTCGTTACGTTCCTCGTTCTAGTCCACGACAATGATCAATGAGTTGATTTCAAGAATGGGCTTACAGAATTTATTTATGTCTACATAAGTTAGAACAGCAATAAATAAATTAACTTAATTATTTTTATCGTTATTGTAATCATAATCTTATGATTACAATAACGACAACAATAAAGATGTATGGAATTAATATTTATTGAATATTATGCAGGATAGCTGCCAATTCATGTAATTATACCATTGACATTGAAAAGAGCAGCTGTTGAGTTATTTTGAATTTGAATTTAAATTTGAATAACAGTTCTTATTCTTAGAATATTTGCTAAAAGTATCATATTAATAAACCTTAATTATAACAGTGTTTCTAGTTATACTCTTCTTGTTTCTATGCAAATATACCCTTTTCTGTTAGCCTATATTATCCAATATGGCGTGACTATTCACTTTTTTCGCGTGGCTCTTCACCCCAAATATTATAAAATTGTGTATATCCAAAGATTTTCATCAATGTTAATAACCTTAAATTATAATTGTACTTACCAATGCTTATCAAAGTTATTCTTGATAAATCAAGGAATAATAAAAACAGCCTTCAGTTATAAATAACTTAATTCAACGTTTGTTATATAGAAAATATATTTTATCTATACAACAAAGTTTTTAATGAACAAAAATTACAACGGTTCTAGTGACGACATTCCAACGGTATATAAACACACAGCAGGGTAGGCATAGGGAACCTCGTGTTTATACACTCCGTCCTCAGGTTTCTTTAAGAGACACGGAGTGTCTTAGCAATGGATTCCCTGATTGCCTCTGCCTAACCAGTTGCGTATGGGGTCCAGTAAGAAACTAAAAGTAATAATATATTTTTTTAAGTAGGTATTAATATTAATATTATTATGTGTGTAAGAAGTTTTTAATTTAACTATACCTCTTTACCTAAATATTGCTGAAAATATAATTTTATAAAAAGTATATATTGTAGGCCATATTGACGAAGTCGTGGCCAGGGGCACAAAAATGTGTAGTGGGTTCGATTCCCACTCGAAAAATGAAATATAGCAATGGCTTGGCAGGTTCCTTCTGCAGGATACAGTGTGAAATTCAAAAATACATTGTAGTTTCGATCACTACTCTAAATAAGGTAGATAAAAAAACATCTCCACGCTTTTTTAAATACCGACGTCACATGCCTTAGCCGCCCAATTTCCTGGACAATGCAAGTAAAAATGCGGCACTCATCGCCGCGATAGATCCGAGATTTGAAAATAATTATATATTACTTGGTTTTAGGTGACAAAACCTACCGCCTCACTTTTCATAAGACTAGGATAACGAGAATACTTTATATATATTGTTATCACATAATGACCAAGCTACTCAACACGTTTAAATCTGCAAATCAGCTATAAGGCAATTCTTTTTTGAAGTCGTCGTGGAGCAGAGGCACAAGCGTGGAACTGTAAACACGGCGGTTGTGTATTTGATGCCCACTCGGCGGAAAGTAAGGAGCCGAGTGTCTTAACACTAGGATTCCTCTGCCGACCCTGCTATTAGCGGCATATAGCGTGAAAGCTCAAAAAAAAAGAATAACTGTTTTTGAGTTACGATATATGATCAATGAAATTATTATTACATTTATTGATTATTCTATATCTTATAAAACAAAGTCGCTTTTCGTGTCTGTCTGAACTTTCTAACTCTTCTTCTTCTAAACCACCCGACAGATTTCGATGCGGTTTTCACCATTAGGTCGAGTATTTCTCAGGGAAGGTTTATATATAGTTTATTATTTGTACATTTTTATGTAAGTTAACATAGATAAGATAAATGTGTATAAAGTCCTACCCGTTGGTACACTTTCGCGCATGCGCTGCTTTAATGGTAAGTACTACATGAAAATAATATACTGCAGTATTGTTCCTCTTAATAAGATCTACAAAAAAGTCAACGACGGCATATTCGTATCTTTTAAGAATAACGTGTAGTGGTCATTTTTCTGTCTAAAAATAATAATTTCAATATATTTTTTTTAATGTGAGGGAAATTTTTCCATAATGGTATTAATCCTTATCTTTTAAAATACTTTATTAATTTCCTACGTTAAATGAAGATAAAATTTGCTTTTTACAAATTGCGAATAGTTTTAGAGAAAAACGCATTTAATTATTGACACATCACGCCGTTGACACATCAGCTATGTTTCACTTATCCCTTAGTCAACATATAAATAAGTATATTAGTTACGTTGGCCATTTATTGTAGATCAAAACTGTCTTTACTGTTTTTCATTTTAATAAGTATTATAGAAGTTGTTACAATATCAAAAAATCCTTGCTGCGGAACGGCTCGCCACTCGCCATTACACGCATCAGTGGTTCAGTGATAAAATGCTCGGCTGCCACGCGGCCGGCCCGGGTTCGATTGCCGGCCGATGCATTCTATTTAATTTTCCTTACAGGCAGCCACGTAGTGCTTGCTTTTTATCAGGGACAGAGTACTCTCTTCCCTACCCAACGGGTGTCGCTGTTAAAGCCAATAGGGCTAACAGCATTAACCGTCAGAGAACCAAGGCCCTGATGTCGTTCGGAGCTACTACTGGCAAAGTAAATTTAGAAGTGATTGCACGTACTTTGGAGTTATACAATAATTATAATGTATTTCCACGCGACATAGTTGGTTACATCTTTCGTTTAAGTATTTTTGGGTAAGAGAATAGTAGGTAGTCTGTTGTTTATAATTTCTTTCGTTTAAGTTTTCTGTTGTTTGTGTTATTTATTTGTGTTTATTTTAAAACAATTGGAAAATCCTTATTGGAACTACGAAAATGCGGGTTGCATTAGGGTTTAATTAATTTTCACATTATCTTAAGTGCTTTGCAAACATACATTATATGAATATTTAGAAGTTAAAGCGGGCGAAGCCGCGAGGGGGTCGCTAGTTTAATCGTTCTGGTCTCGTACGGCACTCTACACGCAATGTCTCCAGAATTCGGCGGAAAGTAGGGGACGGAAGTGTATTAATTCCCATTAACAGGATTCACCACCACATTTATACATAATATTATAATTGTTTATGTATTTATCTTTAATTGTTGTATGTATGTATATATGTGTGTATTAAACTATTTAGTGTTCTCTGAATATTGGTTTATATATTTTATGTACTTTTCGCACCTCTCTACCTTCTTTTCTAAATTTAATCCTTCCGTTTTTTCTTTGGTCGCCTGTAAGAAATCGCTTTTAGTGATAAGGCCGCCATTGCTCACTTGTTAATCGTATTTCTAATGAATTGTATTTTTTTTTCTCTCTTATTTCTGCAATAAAGTATTATATTATTATTATTATTATTATACGAGGTTTCATCTGCCTACGCGTTACATAAAAATACGCAATAAAATCATAGCGTTGGGCAGTTAAATATATATTCCAATTACTTACAGTCAGACAAGTCACAAAGAATTGCTTCGAGAGTATTATTTATGTTCGCAAAAGCGGTATTTGCGTTCTGTGCCACCAAGACGAACTGCATTGACATCGTGATCCAAAAGAATATTGATAATACGACGAAAAAGTGCTCGATTGATATAATTTCATTAACTAAATATAACATAAGAATATGGTTAAATTTATAACATTCTGGGTTCCACATTGTACGCAATACCGAAGCAGATACCTTTTTGGAAGGACGAGGTGTCCTTCCTTAGTATCATCATTTGTCTAACATGTCTAGGTTACATAAATATCTGTGAAATTTCAACTTTACTCTTCAATATAGATAAAGATATTGTTTTTAAAATAATATTATTATTAGAAAACGAAAGTAATCTTCTTCTTCCTGGCATTAATCCCGGTTATTACCAGTGCCTGCCTTCCTACTCAACCTACTCCATTTTGCACGGTCCTTTGCGTCCTCGGTGGTTAGACCATTGGCTTTCATGTAATACATTACATAGCGCTTCCTTGGGCGTCCGAGAGGTCGCCGACTTGCGTCCGACATAGTTCTTAGGCCGGCAAACCATCTCAGGCAACGCTCTTTGAGCTTATCCGCTACGTCACGGACCCCAAGACTGCCTCGAATGAATGCGTTCCGTATGCGGTCAGACCGCGTTACGCCGCACATCCACCTCAGCATCTTCATTTCCGTGATGTGAAGCTCCCGAGTGTGCCGAGATAGTGCCGGCCGACATTCGCTGCCGTATAAAAGAACCGGTCGGACGATGCTCTTATATATCAGCCCCTTGAGCTTGGGCGGTATTCTGCGGTCGCAGACCACACTAATGACATCCCGCCATTTAGCCCAGGCAGCGCTTATCCGGCCATGGACACCGTGATCGATACCTCCAGACTCGTGCATAACGGATCCAAGGTACCTGAACTTCTCCGACTTAACGGCTAGCTCAGGACCTATAAGGATGGTGCTCGAGTCCTGGCTCCCGCAGGCGCTCAGGCTCAGGCAGGGCGCTTTAGTTTAAGACCGCCGTTCTCAAGCGTACCCTTCCAGAGGTTCACTTTACGCTCCAGCGTCAGTCGGTTCTCGTCAATAAGTGCTATGTCATCGGCATACATCATCAGCCATGGAGCACTACATTGAATATGAACGGACTAAGACTAGAAAACGAAAGTAATGTAGCTGGAATTATTATTTATTAATATTTTCGCGGTGGATTGAATTATTACTTATCAATATTTTACAAAAGCGCGGCGTTAAGTTCCGCCGCTCTATACGCAATGTCTCATAAATTTGGCAAAAATGGGGAACAAAGTGTCTTAACACTGGGTTTCTTTCCTCTGCCTGCGATACAATACGCAGAATACAAATTGTTAAAATAAATTGATAATAATATCAATTTATTTTTATAATAATAATAAATTGATAATAATATCAATTTATTTTTATATTTTACTCTAGTTTAAGCGGGCGAAGGCGCGAGTGGGTCGCTAGTTCAGCCGTCGCCGTCGCTATCATTTTATCCCTTGCCTATCTTGCAAGGAAAACATGTGTCTGTCTTTCTGTTTTCACTTAATATCTTTCTTGTGTTATCTCTATTTTCACCCAATTTAGAGACAAGAATAAGATATATGCAGAAACTTAAATCTCTTCGTATACCATAATGGATCGCTTACTTAGTTAAATATATCTATAATTTATAAAGTTTAGTCAACCTAATTTCAAAAAAAATAAAAAATAAAAAAAAAAAAAAAAAAATTCTACTTACATATTGGTGAAGTTATAATCATAAGTGCACATGAAAATATTGTCAAAACTAACAAGGCAAGGGCAATTTGCCATTTTTTTAAAACAAAAGAATGTTTTACTTCCTTAAAAAAGATATCTTTTTTTATCTGAAAACATTTAACAATTGCTTTAATAATGTCAAATTTTATATATTTTTTTGAACATAACACAAATTTAAATAAATAAGTTAATATCTTCAATACTTTTTATTATATATTATACGTGGCAGTTTTTTGAGTATGTGGTAAATTTTGTTTACAAAAATAAAGAAAACAGACCATGAAAATTCAGTAAATGTAAATATACTGCTTTTAAATTTTGCAAATATTCTAGGGCTTCCAGCCCTGAGTATAGAAAATTTAAAAGCAGTCATCTTTCATGATCTGTGAATCAAGAACTCTTATAAAAGACCACTGAATTTGTAAAGTCTAAAAAACTAATTGAATTCAAAGCATGGATAAGCTTTGTTTTAGCAATTAAACGTCTTTTTGGAAATAATAAAGACTAAACTTGAATATTCTGAATGAATTCGTTGTTAAAATATTTAACATTTTTCACAATTTCCTAATTGTGTAAAATTCCTACGGAGCATCAAAATTGTAGTTTTTACAATCTGTCCGTTTGGACATATTCCCGGATAATTTGAGTAGACTACTATTGAACTTTAATGAAGGATTGTCCTGATTGCTCAGGACCAGAAACTAACAGAAAAGTTTTGCTAAGTTTTTATTTTTTTTTGTTTATGATAAACAGCATACACAATTTTTGATGCCATTTTCGCAAATCTGATGATTATCGTACTTCTTCAAGTATCTAAACATACTAAAAATATATATTGTCCGTAACCGATGGGGAAGAGGCCTTCGAATGGAGATAAAGATAAAAGTTATATTTTAATTTTCTTGTTATTAATATTATAAGTGATTTTATATATTTTTTAGCAAAAATAGGCCTTCGCTTACTTTACCGGTACTATACTTTATTTGAGCTATGTCGGTAACTCTGGTTCTCCTACGGGTTTCCTCATTTCGGATTTTATCCTTTAGAAATACAGCTAGCATAACTGGCTCCATAGCGTGTTGAAACGCGACTTGAAATTTTTGGACGGGGCATTTTGTTAGAGTCTATGTCTCAGTACATCATGACCAGAAGAACGCACTGATCGAATGAACCCAAGATTTCAGGCACAGAGTTACCGATATAGCTCAAAGAATTTGTAGGCTGAAGTGGCAATGGGCGAGGTATATTTGCCGTAGAGCCGACGACCACTGGGGCAGACGTATTTTAGAGTGAAGATCCCGTACCAAACGTCCGGTGGGACGACTCCCTGTTAGAAAGACCGATGACATGAAGATGGAGGGAATCGGATGGGTCCGAAGGGCTGAAGATCGAGTATGGTGGCGAGAACTGGAAAAGGCCTTTGTCCAACAGTGGACACTCGTTGTCGGCTGTCGATGATGATGATGATACTTCATTTCCTCGAGTGGGAATTGGGAAATTGAACCGTCGAAATATTTTTACAGATTGAGCTCAATAATTTTCTTACCTGACTTATACGAGTGTAGCAACACAATAATTTTCCGAGTCTAATCTTGTTTTAAAAAGTTGTGAAAATGGCAAAACATAAAAGTATTATATAATGAAAGATCTTGAATATCTTATTAAAGATAAGTAAGTTAGAGACTGCTACAATATTTTTTTTATGTACAATGTTTTCAGATATATAAAAAACGTTTCCAATTTTTATCCCCAAATGTAAACCTGAAATAACAAAACTTTAGTACTCGCACAATATTTAAAAATAATATTAAAATTTTATATTTTTCACTGAAATGGATAGAAATTTTTTTTATTTCTTGGCTGTCTGTCTGTACGATCAATCTAATCTCTGAAAGTACTGAACGTAAGTATTTACGTAAAACTTTCACCAATTTCTTTGTTTTAACTCAACTTAACATCTAACGTTTGTTACATTAAAATCGGTTCATTAAAAAAAAGTTATAGACATTTCAATGAACTCAAGGCATGAGTTTGCTTGCAAATATATAACAATCCATATCCATACTTATAATAAATCTGTATTTGTTTGTGATAAATCTGTATATTTTTTTAACCATTGAACATTGCTAATTTTTTCAGCATCTTGATAATTTTTTAAAGTTATACTTTGTCTTGTACCGCGGAAATTTTACTAAAAAATAATTAACCAATAACAAATAAAAAAAACCTTAACAGAAAAAGAATTGTTCAGAATTTAAATCCAGCCTCCGCCGTGGAAAATATCTCCAAATACGCCCATTATTATTGAGTACAGAATTCGTAGTAGTTTTTATTAAAGTCGATATTATAAACGTAAAAACTTAAGCAGATAAGAATAAATAATAGAAATATAAAATAACTGACAGACTGATAGCCCAAGAAGAACACTAAAGACATGATATGGCTGTGAGAATATCACGACTTTTCCAAATTACTTCTCAAAACGAACAGGAGCGGTGCCATACAGTCTTGACCATTATAATAGTAAAGCTAGTCCATCGTCTACCACCCATCGTCTATTGTTCATAGTTAATTGAATAAAATCCAAATTTCACTAAAATACAAGAAATATATCGATGTTATAGTAGGGGCGGCGAAGAGGGGACCTTCGGGAGTCATTCGAGCGCATCAGATTAAGATACTGGGGATTCCTTGTACTCGGCTACGTACTTCCACCAAATATGAGCTTCATATGTATAGCCGCGTGTCTCTTAACTCTTACTCTAAATCGTGTATATTCCACTAATCTGACAATTTGAGTGTGACGCAAAGGAGGGGAGGGCTCCAAAGTTGTAAAAAAAAAAACGTTATCTGGACATTCTCGAGCGCGGCTTATTATTTTTTTATTTTGGAGGGATTTTTTTGTAGTTATTTTTTTTATAAATACAAGTATTCTATTTCAAACATACATTTTTTTATTTACATTCTATTTCTTGAGCTTTTCAATTGATTACGTTCAATGAATAATAAAATTGAGGCCAGTCGTGGCGCAGGGGCACAGAGTGTGACTGTAAAACCGACTGGTTGTGAGTTCAATCTTCATTCCAGGAGATGAAATATTTATTTAAATTTGTATTTTCATTTCTTCGTTCTGGTGTCGAGGCAAAACAGCGGCCTTCAAAATTGGCAGAAAGTGGGGAACAGAGTGTCTTAATCTTAGGTTCCCTCTGCCTACCCTGTTGTGTGCGGGATACAACGTAAAGCTGACTTGTTTACTGTATTGGTTTAAAAAATTATTAATAATTGTCAGATTAACCAAGTCCCTTCAGATAATCGTCTGATTTTGGGGTATCACGTCTAGAGCATGAAGATGAATGATAAATATCTTAATCTGACGCGCTCGAGTATTTCAAAATTACGATTTTTTTTGCTTTTTCAAACAACGATTACGAGCTTGCGTCACATCCAAATCGTCAGATTATTACATAAGAGCTTTTTTTTAGGTTCACTTAACCCCCATTAGAAAATCTGATGCGCTGGACAATATTTTTTTTTGTCATTTTTAACTCTTACGTACGACCACCTCCATCATGGAAACTGTCAGATTAACATATTTTCATGTTTGAGAAGACGTAGGAAATTAATGATATCAATATCTGACGCGCTCGAGTATGTCCATGAAACAGTTTTTTTTTACAGGTTTTAAAATCTATAGCTCCTCATCCCACCGGTCAAACTATATGTATTATTTGTCATTTTTTTCTTGTTATCATCTTATCCCAATAGGTCTCAATGACGCTCCGCCTCCCTAACCATTATACATTTTTATCTTTAAAACGACTTTGCAAGTTATTTTTAATGAAGAATATTTAACAAAATACCATCAAAATGCAATGCTTGCGAGTTTGACTCCCACTCGAGGATTGATTTATTTCCATTTCTCGGTCTGATTGACAAAGTGCAGCGTTGAGTTCCACAACTTAAAATGTCTCGTATTCAGGTGGAAAGAGAAGATAAGAACCTTAATTTCTTTCTAAATTTCTTAATATTTTGCTATACTTGAAAGAAAACGTGAGGCTACGGAAGATATTGCTAAGTACTTACAGCATTAAGTATAACCTGTAGAAGGACTTTTGATTATACTGAATATAAAATTGTTTTCAAGTATAATTGCATTCTAAATCTGATACAGTATATTTACTTACAAGTTCTGTTTGTTTAGTATCAGTATCTAGATTAGTTAGAATTGTTGGTTACGCATATACCTAACCAATAATAAAAATAATTATACATTACGTAGACTAAAATCTATTATTCTACGTAGCGAATATAACTAGAAATCAGAAGCGTAGTGAGGCAAGGGGGGCATCATCCCCCGGGGCGCTACTCCCAAAGGGGCGCCGAATGATCCGCCGACTTTTCAAATATATATGTATTTAATACATATGAAATTAAATGGGTTCGTCTGAAGAAGTATTTTGATTTTTGTCCCGGACGCGAGTTAAGCTCGCTACGCCACTGCTAGGAATCGTTACTTGATCTACAAAACAATATAAATAATTAAATAAATGTACAAAGCAGGGTAGGCAGACGGAATCTATAACACTTCGATCCCATAAGTACACTTGTGTGGGGAACACTTTTCGCTGAATTCTGAAGGCATTGCGTGTTAAGTTAACGCCGCGCTTTCCCTCGTTACCAGAGTGAAGGTATGAACGTATTAAATATTAGCAATCCTGTTTTCGCACGGGCAGACATTTAAGCAGGCGAAGACGCGGAGAGCCCACTATTTGTAACTAAAATTTGATTGATATATAAAATGTACTCCTGAGGCATGTAGCTTTCATACAAAACAAATAAAGTAAATTCGATCAGTATTTACTAAGATCTTAGAGTTTAAACAAACAAACAAACGAGCGTTTCCGCTTTATTACCTATATTGGTATAAATACATAGACATTATTACAAAACCATAATAACCCTATGGTGTTCCATCCTCCTGTCTGTCTACCCCGCTAGGGTTGAAAGGAATTAATTTCGGTAATTAGTGTTGCCCAAATGCAAGAACAAGACGAGACTTAGCCAGTCTTGGTCTTGGTCTTGCGCCAATACACCTGGTCTTGGTCTTGGTCTTGCGCCAATACACCTGGTCTTGGTCTNTTGTTCTTGGTCTTGGTCTTGCAAAAACGCAAGAACAAGACCAAGACTGCAAGACCAAGACTGAATTTGGGCAACAC
This sequence comes from Heliconius nattereri, assembly GCA_013403645.1. NCBI lineage: Eukaryota > Metazoa > Arthropoda > Insecta > Lepidoptera > Nymphalidae > Heliconius > Heliconius nattereri. The sequence goes on from JAAIXI010000223.1 coordinate 2,181,972, forward strand.
TATCGGTAATGCGGTAGTTAAGCCTTAGAAAAATAATTTGATAACGAGCTACCATAAAAATGAGATAATTTATATCAATAAGCAAACTCAATTTAATCTACATTTATATTGATGATAAAAAATTGTTTATCTCACGTCGGTCGCAACGGTACATGTAAGAAGACAATTTAAAAACCAATTGCCTGCAATAATTTCATGGTATAAAACATGAAATAACAGTAGGTAGAGAGAATCTAGTGTATCTAGTGTGTTTTAGCGCTGCGTTTTCTGTTTCCCAACTAATTTTAGACATTGCATATAGAGCGGCGGAACCCAATGCCGCTTGACACTATTCCATTATTTCTCACGAGTATTTCTTGGGAAAGCGTCACAGATTTTATTTTTGATATTTCTTTAATTTCAGATATATGTAAAAAAGAATATAAACAATTATTAATTCTAAGCTTACTGTTCTGTAAAAATAAATTTTAAAAAAGTGAGATGCATCCCATGTTTACACTCTTGTAACTTTTATCGCCGCAAGCACGCCTCGAATATTTAGCCACGGGCTGCACCTTATGTCTTACACTAAAACAAAACTAAAAATATTTTTTTTAAAAAATCCGCGCTTAAAAACTAATCGTGAAAACACAAACTACGTCAGTTACATAAGGTTAATATTATAAATATTTTTATTTAACATAAATAATACAGGGTGGAAGCGTCAGCGCTACCTTTACGGGGACAGCAGATAGGGTAAAATATTTCAAACCTTTACCTAAAGAAATCAATGAAGATACCCCAACAGTTTCGACGTAGGATTTTTTTTTTATTTTACGATGTTTATCCATACCTGTAAAGGTTAAACAACTTTGAACTTTATCACCAATACCTACGACTTGATAGGTTTATGTGTGCGTGCGTCGTCCTTAACAAATGGTGTTTTATTTTACAACGATGATTTTATTATTTATTTTGTTTGAAAACAAAAAACTTTTTCATTTTTGGGAAAAAAAAAATTAAATTGTATTAGGTTTTTATGGAGTAGTTTAAAAAGTAGTTTAATTTAAAATGGTAGTGACAAAAACATTCTATATACATATTTATTTATTGACTTTCATAAAATATGAGAAAAATAATTTTATTTTATAGCTTTTATATTACTGCTTATTAATGTTATATTCCAACTATTACTGCCTATATTTTTTTTATATCTCTCATAAATATAGTTGAATTTAATATTTTATGTCTTAACTGTACTTGAACTTCAGTGCAAAACTTTATTTGGTTACGTCTCAAGTGGCTAAGAGCCAAGACTCAAACTAATATTATATGAAATATATTAAGTCCTTCTGGACATATATTCACGTTTCTTTTTTTAATTTATTAAAATAAAAAGTTTTACAATGGTGCATTTAAACATTTTATATATCGTATTTTGTTGGAAGACTATGATTGTGCAATCTGCGAACATTCTTGGAGTATTTCCGACACCGTCTATCAGTCATCAGGTTGTTTTCCGCAAGCTTACCCTGGAACTCGCTAAGAAAGGTCATAACATTACAACCATTACAACTGATCCAGTTTATCCTAAAGGCAAATCACCAGAAAATTATAAGGAAATCGATGTAGGGCATGTATCTTATCCAATATTTGAAAAAAAATTCATAACTCTTTTAAAGTTGGTGAAAGTGTTTCAAAATTTACTGAAGGGAGTCATATATCTTTTATGCTAATAGAAATATTAGAAAATCAGATCAAAACTCCTGAGGTGCAAGAATTGCTTACTAGAGATGCTAATACTTTTGATTTAATCTTTATCGAGGCTTTTATGTATTTCGCTTTAGCTTTTTCCCATAAATTTAAAGCACCTGTAATTTTAGTTAGTTCGGTAGGTCCTGTTTATCACATTAGTAATATCGTTGGAATGCCTTCGCATCCTTTTCTCTACGCAGCGGTCACTGATGAACGAATTTATAATTTAAATATTTGGGAAAAAATAAATACCCTATATACTTTATTATCTTATAAATATGCATCTTATCTGAGCGAAGACAATGAAAATGCTCAGCTTCAGAAATATTTTGGACCAGAACTTCCGCCTTTAAGTGAATTATATAATAACGTGGACATGCTCTTTATAAATGTCAACCCCATGTGGATAGAAAACCAGCCAGTACCCCCAAATGTTATTTATATGGGGAGCATTCATCAGACGCTACCAATAGAATTGCCGAAAGTAAGCCAAATTCTTAAAATATTTTTTTTAATTAAATATTTGCTTTTATGTAAATAAGAAATATAAAAATAAAAATGTCATTTTTAAAATTTTACTTAAAAATATACCTAGAAACATGATTGGTTATGTAACGTGCTTTGCGTGATCAGCCCAATACTAATAATATTTTATTATAATATAACAGGAATTTAAACGATACATGGATTCATCTGAAAAAGGCGTCGTTTACGTTAGTTTTGGAACTAATGTCATACCGAGAATGTTGCCTGAAGAGAAAATAAAAATTATGGTCTCTGTTCTTTCTAATTTACCCTACAACGTGATGTGGAAATGGAATCAAGATCTACCAGAATTAGGAAATAACATTAATGTTTCCAAGTGGTATCCACAAGCCGATTTACTAAGTACTTTACTTTTTTTAGCGTATTAAATAGCGGAACTCAACGCCGCCCCGTGCATTGGCACTAAAGCAAGGACATGAAAATATTAAATATTTAATTTACTCGAGTGAGAATTATCTTAAAACTAAGTCATCTCTGCCTATAGTACTATACTCGTTTTATACGGAATATAGCGTGAGGCCGAAAGAAAGGAAATTTTGATACTTTTATAAGTACAATTATTGCTCGGGAAAAGGGTTCTTAAAAAGATAGGTTTAGACATTTGTATGTAGATTATAAATATTTATTTAACTTATGTAGTTAGCCTAACATGTAATAATTTACAAATTAGTTGAAAGATCAAAAAGAACAACTATAAAAATGGGTGTAAGAATATAGAGGGGAGCTGGTCTGTGCTCTTCGGTCTTCGGTCTGCGGTCTGGTAGTAAACTTAAGATTAAGCAATTATATTTATAAAATATCAATTAAATATTGATATTTTGAATTCTCAGGACATCCCAATGTGAAACTCTTCATTACTCAAGCTGGTCTCCAATCTACAGATGAAGCCATCTCGGCTGAAGTACCTCTTCTTGCGATACCTATATTAGGGGATCAGCGTTTCAATGCAGAAAAATATGTTAAATACGGCATTGGCATCAAACTTGATATAGAAACATTTACTGCGAATGAATTTAAAAATGCTATCGAAACCGTTATTAATGACGAAAGGTGGGTAAAATATTCAATTTAAGTTATTCAAAAAAGAAAATAGGATAATAAAATAGAATATTTCCTTTTACAAAAAGAAATCTCATGTATAATAAAGGCTGACTCTATTATTTTTTCCTTCTACTGTAAACTGGAGCTCAAGTCTGCGACTGTAAACGCCACTACTTGTGGGTTTGATTTCCATTCGAGGAAATTAAATATTTAATATTTTCTCGCTTTCACAACGAGCTAAAGTGCGGCATTAAGTTCCGCCACTCAAGACGCAATGCAGTCAGAATTCGGACTTTTACTGGTTTTTTTTTTAATTGATTACTTCTATAAATTAGTTCATACAACAAAACAAAATCTTTAGTTTTATAAAAAAACGTTTCGTATTTTCAGTTATAAGAATAACATCAAAAACCTTAGGAAGCTTTTCCTAGACCAACCCGAGCTTCCTCTTCAGCGTGCTGTTTGGTGGTCTGAATACGTCATCAGGAATAAAGGGGCGAAACATTTGAGATGTCCAGCAGCCAATATATCTAGCGTTGACTATTATGAGTTGAAATTTGTTGTTATTATAGTATTCGCGCTTGTTATTATTTGCATTATTTGCCTAAAGATTACAGAATATCTAGTAAAACTCATGTTAAATTTTTTTAGAAGAAATAAATTGAAAATTATGTAAAAAATTGTTTACTTCATGAACATCGTTAAACTTACTTTATGTGGTAAAAGTAAAAGTTAACAATTATAATAAATTACTAGGGACCCGCTGGTGGCCTGTAGTAGGTACACAATTATGTATTTTCTCACCTGAAGTACTTTCGTGGTCTAATAATATTATCGTTATCATTTTAAAGACTACATCCATACATTGATATACTCGTATAGTTTAAGGCAATTCAATAAAACATATATTTTATAACAATATTGTTGCAATTCTTTATATTTTAATTTATATAATGTAGCCTGATATAATAGAGGCAAATATATTCTATATACAGATAGCAATGAGTTACACTTTTATATTATAATCACGTTTTCGTATTCCAAGCGATGTGAACATACGATTAAAATACTGTAAAATAATTATCATATTGTAAATTATGTATTACATATTCTAAAATTGACACAGTGCGCGGCTCCAACTAAACAAAAAAAAACCACTCAAGTGCGAGTGGTTTTTTTTGTAATAATTATATTTTTTCCATAAGTTTCTAATGTTTTAATAAGTTTTTATAGAATTTATTTGCATACTTGCGGCCCCCGCGCGACTCCGCAAATAATATAATTAATAATAAATAATAATATTCATTATTTTAATAAGCTTATCTACGCTATTATGCACTTTATAAATGCTAATAAATTTAATTATGTGCGCAAAGTGTCATAATATTTAGTCGAAAAGAACAACTTACTTATTTCCCGCATAATTTCGGGGAGAGGGATGAGCTAGATGCCACCTGGGCGGTCAAGCTCAGCCGGGTGAGACCCTCGGTAGACCCGAGGGAGGCCCAGCTTAAGCGACCAGCGACCGAGGTGGCAGCTCAGGAGTCGGACTCGGCATCGGATTCTGGGGGGGAGAGGAGATCCCTCGGAAGGCGTCGTACGTCAGGGGCCGCGTGTGCCACGGCGCGATGCTGCGAAGGTGCAGGTGGTCCGAGTCCGAGACATCCGCACGGCGGAACGCGTTGGACGCGAGCCGGTGGATGTGGTCCTCCAGGCTCTCTATTCTCAGGTCACGCTGGAGGGTGGCGTTCCTGACGAAGTAGGGATCCTGGGTAACGCGCCGGAGGGCAACGTTCTGGACCACCTGCAGGATGTTGCGTTGGCGGGGACACGCGATGGCGTACCACGCCGGGGCGGCGTAGGTGAGGTGCGGCCTGACGTACGTCTTGTAGAGGGCGAGCTTCGTGCGAAGGGGGAGGGGGGAACTGAAGAGGGAGCGCAGCAAATGCAGCGCTACCTTTGCCGCGTTGGCGTCCCCTGCCCCGTCATTAAGAGCCTCTAGTCAACCACGATGCCAAGGTACGTCGAGGCGGGCTTCCATGAGATCTGCTGCCCCTGCAGGCTTGGCGGAGGAGGCAGGCTCTTGTGGCACCCAAGAGAGATGACTTTGGTCTTAGCCACGTTGAGCGAGAGCCTCCACTCCGCGAACCAGTTCGGCAGCAGCTTCGCGGCGGCGTGGTTGGCGTTGAGGCTCTTGGTGAGCAGGGCAACGTCGTCCGCGTAGAGGGCGAGCAATGTGTCCTGGGCGGCTGGCACGTCGTCGGTGTACCAGGAGTAGAGCGCAGGGGAGAGGATACTCCCCTGGGTACACTGGCGGCTATCGGATGGAAGCAGGAGCGGGCGTTCTCCACCCTCACCGCGAACGAACGTCCGCGGAGGAAGGCGGCGATGATGGTTGCGATGTGGTGCGGGGTGCCGGCGCGGAACACCTTTAACAGGAGCCCCGGATGCCAGACGCGGTCAAACGCGCTGGCGACGTCCAGGAAGGCTGCAGCAGCACTCTCCTTCCTATTAGCAGCTGCTGCAGCGAAGTGGAGCACCCTGGCCACCTGGAGGGTGGTTGAGTGGCCGCTGCGGAAGCCAAACTGTTCTTGCCGCGGATGGAGATGCGGCAGGAGAAGCGGAAGGAGTAGCTTCTCGAACAGTTTGGCTAGTGAGTTCAACAGGGTGATAGGTCGGTAGGCGTCAGGGCGGCGGGAGTTCTTGCCAGCCACGGTCGCTTCCACGCCTGGGGGAAGTAGCCCAGGCGCAGAATGGCGCTGAAGAGCCTGGCCAATGCTGCGACTGTCTTCTGCGGCAGGTGACGGAGAGCCCCGTTGGTGATGCCGTCCAGGCCAGGCGCCTTCCTGGGCTTGAGACGGCAGATCGCCTTCCTTACGGCGGACGGGGAGAAGAAATGTGGAGGCGGCAGGGGTAGAGCAGGGGAGGCGAGGCGAGCGAGAACCTCTTCTTCCATGCTGGCGTGGCGTTCTGGGCGTTCGCTCGGGTTAGGCTGGAAGACGGCCGCCAGGTGCTCCGCCAGGATCTCCGCTCTCTCCTCTGCAGCGTAACGGAGAGAATCGTCAGGGTGGAGGAGCGGTCTGGTGTTCTTTTTGGACAACTGGCGGCTTAGTCGGTGGAGCGAGGGTAGGTCCTCGCTCGCCCTATTGATGCGGCGCTCCCAATGCGTCGGCGGCCTCTTCGTCGAGCGCGGCCCTAATGCGCTCGATGAGTTGGTTGACCCTGGTCTTTAGCGCAGGATCCCTGGACGTCTGCCACTCCGTGCAAAGCCTCCTCTTCTCGGCGGATTAGCTTAGCGACGTGCGCAGGGGTCGGTGAGAGGTGGTTGGAGCAAGGCGGCGCGGTCGCGGAAAGCTCACCTGCTTCCCGGAGAGGGAGGCCTCGAAGCGCTCCCAGGATATCCGGCCTCGGGCCGGAGGTGATTTGGCCAAGGTCAGCCCCCCGGCTTCCGCCATGGTCGCTCATCCGGTGATCTTCTGGTTTACCTAACCCACTGTTGGTCTGCGGCTATCGAAAGCAAGGGAGAGGGCCTGGCAGTTAGTTTGGACATGGCGAAGGCCTTTGATCGAGTGTGGCATGGGGCGCTCCTTGCTAAACTTCCATCCTATGGGCTTCCCGAGAACTTATGCAGGTGGATCGCCAACTTTCTCACTGGGCGTAGCATCAAGGTCGCCGTCGACGGTTTTTGCTCCAATCATATGCCCGTGAACGCAGGCGTTCCCCAAGGCTGCGTGCTGTCCCCCACGCTGTTTCTTCTGCATATCAATGACATGCTGGAAGATTCTAGCATTCATTGCTATGCAGATGACAGCACGGTGGACGCTGTTTACTCCGGCCGCGCAAGTCTTTCTCGGGAAAACGCTGAACAGAGCCGAAATAAACTTGTGTCTTCTGTTGAGGCATCCCTCGAGAATGTCTCTTCATGGGGTGAAAAGAACCTGGTCCAATTTAACCCCCTAAAGACACAGGTTTGCGCGTTAACCACTAAAAAAACCCCATTTATCGTATCGCCAGTCTTTCAGAACACTCCCCTTTCAGCCGCGCCCAGTATCAGCATATTGGGCCTTAATGTTTCGAATGACTGCCAGTATCGCGATCATCTGGAAAGCAAGGCCAAGTTGGCCTCGAAGAAACTGGGGGTCATCAATAGAGCGAGACGGTACTTCACGCCAAAACACCGATTGGCCCTATATAGGGCCCAGGTTCGGCCACTCATGGAGTACTGTTCTTATCTCTGGGCTGGTGCACCCCAGTATCAGCTTGACCCATTTGATCGCATACAACGTAGAGC
>JAAIXI010000223.1:2190080-2360524 GCA_013403645.1 Heliconius nattereri
TGTTCGATTAAATATTTTTAAGAGTCTAAATTTCAAATTTTATAAAAATCGGTTGCGATTTAAAGATTTTTCCATACAAACTTTCAACCCCTTATTTGTACCCTTAGGGGGTGAATTCTAGAAAACCATGAAACACATGTTCGATTAAATATTTTTAAGAGTCTAAATATTAAATTTTATAAAAATCGGTGGCGATTTAAGAATTTTTCCATACAAACTTTCAACCCTTTATTTGCACCCTTAGAGGGAGAATTCTAGAAAACGATGAAACACGTGTTCAATTAAATACTTTTAAAAATCTAAATTTCAAATTTTATAAAAATCGGTGCCGATTTAAGAAAAATCCCATACAAACTTTCAACCCCTATTTCATCCCTTTAGGGTTAAAATTTTTCAAAATCCGTTCTTAGTGGATGTCCAGAACACGAAAGTAAACATCTGTCCAAATTTCACGTTTCTCTCGGTTACGGCTGTGCGTGCGCCTTACCTCAGTCAGTGAGGACAAGTCCTTTCATATATATATATATATATATAATGAATAGGCAAATAAAATAAAAAGTCAAGATCAACTTATTTATTCACTGAATGTTATATAAAAAAAGTAAGCGCAACTTTTAAAAAAATGCAACAATCTGTACTGTGTAACATTTTAAAATAAACACAGCATAAACCCATACAGAAATGTACAACAAATGCATTGTTTATATATTTTTGCTACATATATTATTAATTTAAACCAAGTATCCTTATTATAGATATGACATATTTTAATAATTAAAGATGTTTTGTTTTATTTTGTCAACGCGTTTGTTTTTTAATTAATATTGTATGTATAAGTAAAGTTGTTGTTGTATAAGTAAATTTTAGGATTTCGGTATATGAGATTTCATAAAAACGAAATGCTAAGATATTAGTGTATATAGTTTTATTTATATTATAACATATTATATTGATTTAACGAAATTCCTTTTAGATAATATAAATGGAAATCCATTATATTATAAGATTCTTATAAATATATAATATATATAGACGATAAATTATAATATATACATAAATGTAAATAACGGTGTCGCCATCCTACCAATAGTAGGAGATACACGGAAGGAGAGGAAGGGGGCGTAAGATAGTAATTAAAATATAATTAAATCACAATGTATATCTGTAAATAAATATACACATAAATAAACAAGTACAATTTCAAAGTGTGTAATGTCCACAAAGACTGAACAGCCGGTAGCATTCAAAGCCGAAGCCATTGTGAACCGATCCAAACTTCCTATGATCCATGTATCGATAGTAGGGGAAATTGAAACATACATAAATATAAATATATAAAAACACGCATATAATTAAACTTCAAGGCGTACAACGCTCCAAGAACCGTGGGTACAGACAGACCTCCCGTATGTGGTATCTGTCTAGCAGCCAGCACAGGAAGCGTTCGAGACCAAGCCCGTACCCGCCGTGAGGGACCGAACCGAACTTCCTTTGGTCGGTGTACCAGTAGTAGGGAGTCGGGTCGATGTTTTCACGTTTGTAACCTGTTAAAATGAGAATAGACTAATATATATTTTGTATTTACATAATGTTGCTGCAGATAGCAGTAGGTCAGAAAGAACCTAGTGGTGAAACACTCCATCTCCATTATAAGCCGAATTCTCGAGGCATTGCTCGTTAAGTGGCGGAGCCCTAAGCCGCACTTTGCCTCTTACCAATATACAATTTTTTTCGCTTTCGTATTCCGCATATAGAAGGGTAAGCAGAGAGTATGTAGTATTAAGGCACTCTTTTCCCCACCCCACCGAATTTTTAAGGCACTGTGTTGAGTGAGGGAACTCAACGTCGTCCTTTGCTGTGTTACCAGAGCGAGCAAAGCAAAATATTAATAAATAATAAGTCGCTCTCCTGAGTGGTTATAAAACTCACTATACGACGACAGTTTCGCGTCTCACCTTTGCTAAATTTTCAAAAAATTGTATGTCGACTGGCGGAACTCAACGCCTTGCTTACTTAATCGGCACCACAATAAAAAATCCATACCTTCCATCAGTTCATCATGGTCCCACATCCTCATAGAGCCACCAACGATTTCTCCCACACCGGGCATTAACAGGTCAACGGATTCAGTTAACCGTTGGTCTTCGGGACAACGGAACATATAGAAGGATTTAATCTCCGCTGGGAATTTACATAGAAGTATTGGAACTCCAATGGCATCAGTCATTTTACGTTCCGGACCTTCTGGAATATCCTGGAAAGGAGTGGGGTCACAAACTTTAGTAAATCTTTATTTTCTTTCTTATAAGCAAATTGTCTTAGACGTTAACTGATTCAGTAAGTTTTTTGTCTTCGGGACAACGGAACATATAGAATGAATAGATTTTCGTTAGAAATTTACACTAAATTATAGGAACTCCAATGCCATAAGTTTTTTAGGGTTAGGGTAAGGTTTTTTAGGTGCCATTTTATGTACTGGATTTTTAGTATATCCTGGAAGACAGCAGTTTTTCTTAGATTCACGCTGTTTTACGCACTTAGCATGGTAGGCAGAGAGAACCTGAGAATCTAGTATTAAGACACTACAGTCTTATTCAGACAATTCCGTTCCTCGCTTTCCACCGAAATCAATAGACGTTGCGTGTCGAGTGGCGGAACTTAACGTCGCGGTTTTGCCTCGGGACCAGAGCAAAGAAAATGGAAATATAAATTTAAATAAATATTTTATTTTCTGAGTGGGGACCGAATCCACAACCAGTAGCGTTTATTGGCGTTTATTGGTATAGCCACACTTGGTGTCCCTTACGCCACGAATGGCTCTTATAAATAAATACATAATTAAAAATATATTACTTCGCCAAATTCATAGAAACTGCCGTCATCTTTAGTAATGTTGTTGGCGCGAAGATATTCAATAGCTTCAGTGTATGGCATGCGTTTGAATGGTTTTTCTGGTTTCTAAAAAAACATTTTCAAATTAAAAATGTTTCCGAAATAAATAAGTTTTCTTTACACGATAAAATAGGGACACAATTGAAATTATAGTTTTTGAATTTTTAATTTACAGTTTTTTTCATTGTTAAAAAATATAATTATTTTGCTTTAGCATTTAGCAGGGCAGCCTAGTGTTAAGATACACTTTTTCCCACTTTCGGAAACTCGAGCCATTGGGAGTTGAGTGAGTTGAGTTTTTTACCAAAGCGAAGAAATGAAAATAAAATATTTTATTTTCGCTAGTGGGAAGCGAACCGACAACCATCGCGTCTACAGTTACACGATTGTGCCACTGCGTCACTACGTACGTACTGCGTGTAGTAAGTTAGTCTGCGAGATATTAACAACGTTTTTGTGTTTCACACAGCGGCGAGTTTAGGTACGGAATTCAACGCCGCATTAAGTCATAGCTATATTACTGGAGAGAATTATAAATATATCCAATAACACAATTTTCCAAGCAAGTGTAGCGTAATACAACATCGCAAACAAATTATAGTTTACGAAGCTGGAGTTTGCTGGTTTGCAAATTAACGTATAGAGAATCGAATCCCTTAATACCTTGAAGTTGGGGTTCAGCTCATATATGAGATGGGCATCAGGCGAGGCCAGTACTCTTTCCACCACGTCCACTACTAAATCCTCGATCCTGTCCAGCAAGTCGTCGAACGTTATGAACGGACATTCAGCTTCTATGTGACTGTACCTGGAAGAAAAAAAATAATATATAAAAAAAAATTCAAATAATACATATATTTTATACTACGTAATAACTAATAAACAAAATCTCTTTTTAAAAAATCATCTTTTTTATCCCGATTATAGCAGATGGAAAGAACAGTGTCAAGACCCATAGATCTCTCATAAGACCTCATAAAATGATTATACGATATTTATAAAAAGAAACTTAAAAACTCCTCTGCTAAGTATCATTTATTTATTTCAAAACATTCAGCCCCACACATCGAACCCACTTACTCCGCCAAGTGTCGGCGAGTGCGCGACTGCTCCGCGCGGTACGACTGCGCTATGCAGTACACGTCACCCAACGCCGCCAAGCACGTCTCTAGGTAGAGCTGCGAGCTCTGAGTTAGGTAGGCTTGCTCTCTGTAATTAATATAGACATTATATAAAAGAAAAACATTTATATTGAGGATATTTATTTACGGAAAAGAGGACGACCTCCCCGGAGATGGGACGGCGACGTAAAAGAATCAGTGGGAGCAACATGGACGAGGAAAGGACACGATCGTCAAGTGTGGAAGCATCTGGGGGAGGCCTATGATGAAAAGCAACAAACAATTTACTGATGTCTAGATATAAGTACCTTATTATATATTTTAATATAGGAGGCCACTTGTTGCACAGGGGAAAAACCGTGCGATTGTAAACGCGACAGATTGCGGATTCCATCCGCAATGGGGAAAATAAATCGTTTCTTCATTCTGGTGTTGAGGCAAAGTGAATAATGAAAATGATGTATTTCTGTTGCCACTGCAACAACAAATGCTAAAACACAAAATAAAATAAATATTTCCCATATAACAAACGTGACTTTTTGCCGTTTTATAGATAACTAGTGGACCCGGACGCGGCTACGCCTGCTTGAACTATAAGAATATTTATTAAATATATTCATGAAATTATTTTCAATTTTCAATAGAATTAGTAAGAAAATATAAGCTTAAATAATCAAAAAGAATAATAAGTAGAGACATATTATTAGAAAAAATATCTGATTTATTGAAATGAACCAACACAAGAAGTAAAAGTAACTAAAGGACTTAATATGAGAAAAAGTATCTAAAGTTTTCCGTGCGCGCGTACATAGATATCGACTCTATGATTTAACTAAACATTTTTCTATATTAAATAGGATAATTTTTGCGAGCAATATCAAATAAAATCCCAGGACCTAACTTTACACTACACCAAGAAAAGAAGAAGAGAACCAAAGTGTAGTTTAAATTAATTATAAACAGCAAATAATTACATAAAATTAACAATAGTTCGAATTCGAAAATTTATAAAACCGTCAACATCATCTACCCGTTCGCGTCGGTCATACTCATACTATGCCGCCCAAAGGCTAGGTCATTTGGAATCAGTGACATCTCCTTAATTATTTATTACAATGTTATACAGTAAACTATAATTTCAATCTAGATGAAATGTTAAGAGTGACTATTATATTTATTTTCATAAGGATGAATTTAATATTTAAAATGTCGCGGTAACGGTCGCGTAGCGACGACGGTTGTTGTTAACATGGCAGAATAAATTGCATATCAAATTAGAAATAAGTATTTTAATATATTAGTATGTATGTGTAATGTAATGTTATATAGCCTATAGCACTTCTGAAGAATGCAGCTTTCATACAAAACAAAAACAAAGTAAATCGGACCAGTAGATCCAGAGATCTTAGCGTTCAAACAAACAAACTCTTCCGCTATATTAGTATAGATAGTACGAAACTCTTCGTGCGCAAATCCGACTCGGCGTGTTTTTCCTAAAATTTTTTAACCTACCAACACATACAATACTACTAAAACTCACCCAAAATAATCAAACTTGAACAGCGTAGAGCCGCCCTCGCACTGCGTCTGCACCAGCGTCGGCGGCGTCACCTCCGTGTAGAAGCGCGCCGCGAAGTGGTCGCGGAACGCACGCGTGACTGCCGCGCGAGCTTTGAGGACGCGGGTTGCGTTCTCGCCGCGTATCATTATATGCCTGCGGACGAAACGATTTAATTCGCTATAAATGAAAAAACATACAAGGGGATAAGAAAGAAGGGGGATGGGGATGTGCGAGAAGTGTGCAGAGAAGGGAAGACGTTCACCGAACACCCAATGCCTAGTAAATAGTGAGTGCCTTAACACTGAATTCTCAGTGCATATTTCGCCCTTTCTTAGTGCATGTTTAGTATTTGAAAATGCATATAATTCAATGTCTACTAATAACGAAACAAAGTATTAAAAATACCTGTTATCCAATTGAACGTCGGGCAAGGCATCTTCGTTGAGTAACGCATCTGCTCCTCCAGGGGGAGCGAGTCCTATTAGTTCCCAATAGTCAACTGTCAATTCGTGACCCCCTGGAGCCTGAAAGATTAATAATTTAATATATGAACATACATTTTATAATCTCATTTGTTTTTTTATATAAGTGAATGAGAAAGCCACAAATGAATGCTCTGAATGTAACAGGTTGTAGTTTCGATCCTAAATGAGGAAATGCATTATTTGAGAAAATATATGGAAAAAAAATTATAGTCTGAGGGCAAAGCGCGATGTTGATTTCCGCCACTCAACACGCAATGCCTTTTGAATTCGGTGGAAGGTGGGAAATAGAGTGTCTTAAAACTAGGCACCCTCAGGCTACCCTAGTACATATGGGATAGAGTACGAAACTGAAAAAATATGTTTTATTTTCACATTTTATTGACACTTGCTGGCAAGCAAAAAGAATCTTTTGTCACTCCCTTTTTAACTATCAGCCAATGAATTACAACTTTTAGAAAAGAGTGAGATTAATTTCATAAACCTAAAATAATATAAAAGCTAAGTGTCAAGTTAGTGATATTTTATTATATAATATAAGCAAGTCTGTGCAAATACAAGTGCACACTCTACATCTTTTATAACATAAAGTCATAAATTGTAATTCAAGGTCTAACCATTAATGAAACTAACAAAAATTATGTAATTAATAACTACGATAAAATTTCAAAATTTTACTACACCATACGAGTATATGCGAGGGTTATAATAATATAATTATTATACAATCTATCTAATATACAGGGTGGAACAGGCAGCGCTTCTTTTACTGAAACTGCATATAGGATAAAATATTTCAAACCCAGAACTAAAAAAATTAATCAAGGTAGCTCAACAGTTTGGACGTAGGATTTTTTTTTCATTTCACGATTTTTATCCATACCTGTATTTCGTGTGACGCACACATACGCGTGCGACGTTGCCGCTCTGACAGGTAAGTGTGTGCGTGCCTATGTTATACATTACAAATGGCGTTTTATTTTAAAACGTTAATTTTATTATTTATTTTGTTTGGAAAAATAACTTTTTTATTTTTGGGAATTATTTTTTTTCCCAATTATATTAGGCTTTCATAGAGTAGTTAAAGCTGTGGTTTCATTTAAAGTGGTGCTGACAATTCCACCCTTATAATAATATACAATCATAATTAACGTAACTTACCGTCTTCCCTTCAGGCACCACTTCAAGTTGTCCATACAAAGTGATGGACGACTCCGTGGACAGTACCAGGGCATCATAAGTTTGGCAAAGCTCCCCATGTAAGACACACTGCAGAAAGCCAGTGCCATCTCTAAGCATGAGGAACGCTAGGGCTTTGCCCTGCCTCCTAAGACGGTGTACCCATCCTTTTACACATATCCTTTTTCCACGTTGGTCCCCAGCTATAAAAAATATATACTTTTATCCAATTAATAAAAAAGTAAATGTGACTGTAAATGCAATGATTACAGGCTCGATTCCCACTTGGAGTTGGATTTGGACTTTCCCGCTTCCTATCAAGGCAGCATTAACTTCACCACCTAATAAAGTCTCAAAAAATTTGTACAGAAGGTAGGGAACAGGAGTGTTTTAACACTAGGTTATTTCTGCCTTTCCCACTCCAAGCTAACAGACTTGCTGTAACAGTGCAAATTTTTTTTTTTCTGTACTGACACTTAGATATATTTGATTCTTTATTATAAGTTTTTCTTAAGCTTCATAAAATATTCTGCAGGTACCAAGCAGGTTAAGCCAAGGTAACCTAGCATGAAAACACTCAAATCAAATGCAAGTGAAAATCAAAGTCACAACCTAATAAGAATATATTGTGAATGTAAATTATTTATTGATTACATAACTATTAATCCTGTAATAGATAAAATGATGACATATCAATATATTTCTTAAAACTAGTTAAATGTAATTGTAAGTCCACTGATACTCAAGATCTGATTATAAATTCTAATTTTAAAAACTTTGAAAATGATGCAATACTTTTACTGCATTGCAGTATCAACTGCAGAATATATATAATGCATAATTAATATCTATATTGAACATGTGATTATCAAGCCCCAGCTCATATTAAATAATTCAAATAGAAATGTTTTCAACATAATATATTATTTTAACTTTTGAAGTTGAAAATAAAAGCTTGTTATAACATTAAGGCTTGACATGTCAACATTATGCAATGAGGTGAAAGGGTATCTTCATACTCTTAGTTGCAGTAAAACATTCTGTTTTTTGATGTCTTATCTTTGTCAAAATTTGAACTTTTGCATAATAAGTGGTAGAGCTCAACATCTGTTTAACTTTCCAAAGCAGATAAATGAAATAATTCATTCCTTCAAGTGAGAACTGCACTTACAACTATCACTAAACTAAACTCTAAACTCATGTTTATTCAGTCACTGTCCCAATGTACCAATTTTTTTGTTAATCAATAAGATTCTAATATATATGTTTATTTTTTCAAACTCACCATTAACAATTTTTACAGTTACTGCTTTAGGAAGTGAAGGATTCTCTTGGATAACTATCTTTTTGGCATCTTCAAGGTTTTGTTGTCTTTTTTCCAAGTTTTCCTCCTCAGCCTTGGTCTTCTCAGCTGCCTTATGAACTTCACGCACCCAGATTTTTTGAATCTTTTTTAATTGAGATTTCGCTGCTACATCGTAATCTTTACCTTCTTCTTTTGAATCTACATAAATTGTAGGGAAGGGTTCCTTGCCGGCATGGCGCATAGCCTGCAGAATTGTTTTAAAAGGCTTTTCTGCGGATCCGTTGCCATTCTCATCACTGCCACTCTTATCAGAAGTATATATTTCTCCTATAATTCACAGATATATTTATATTTACTTTCATTTAATATATTTTGTGCGTAAACAATTTATTATAAAAAAGGTTAAAAATCTTTTGCATACCTATGGACAACTTATCAATTTCTGCCATATTCAAACTATAGTATAAAATATAAACTTGTTAATCTCAACAACAAATTACTTTATTAAAGTGTACAAAATTTTTAACTTCCAGCAGTAGCGACACGCTGGCCGATAAATTAAATACTTTTAGACGTAATCAGTAATCATTCTAGACGTAACGTAAATGTTACCAGTAAGTAATAAATACGCTACCACAGACTATATTATTTTCCAAAACATGTGATTAACTAATCAATAAAATTAAAAATGGTATTATTATTGTAATTATGTGAATAAAAAATTGTAAATAATAAAAAAATATTATACTTGTCAATCAAAACAAAAGTACTGAGGCAACGGGTTATAAAAAAACAAGTTCGAAATTTGGCACTACTGTTACATAAATTATTGAGAAATATCATCAAATATCAACTCTAAATATGAAAAGAAAGGAAACTAACGATAATAGAAGCAGTACAAGTTTTAATAAGAGTCTACTTTATCCTAAGGGTCAACACATCAAGCAGAATTATTTAAACGGCCCACAGTTTTTTATAGACACACATCATTTCATAACATAATTGGCAATGTAATCTTTTAAAATATATTTAATTCTTCATTCCAGTTCAGTTCTTAATTTGTAGCGTTTCGAGCGTGCCAGTTGCCAAGGCGTAAGCGTAAGCAGAGGACCGGCTTAGTAGAGGATGATCTTTCCTCTTCTTGTCTTTTTCTAGACGGTACCTGAAAACGGTACGGTAAAATTTCCAGGATTTTTAGATTATTATTGTCATAAGATTTTCCAGCAGAGGTTGAGTGGAGAGTCAGAGTACTACTTCAATACTACTTCAAGCTGTATTCCTTGCAGAGTGGTCCGACAGAACGAAATATTAAACACTAAAATAAGAAATTCTCACTAGCACATGTGTTAGCAAAGTTCTCTTTGGATTCTTTAATATTGCCACATAGATTCGCCATTTGCCACATAGCGAATTTTTGTAATTCCAAAAATTTCATCTTTCTATTACAGTAATACCTCACTCTGGTCTATTCAAAAGGCTTTTCCAGTTAAGTATGTAAAAAAACTAAAATTTCATTTGTACCATAAAAAGCACGTATGTAATAATCGCACCGGAGAACTGTAAAAATAATAAGATTAAGCCAATTTGGTTCTAAATCATTAGTAGCAGCAGCAGCTAGCAGTGTATTGATTCAAGAATTGCATTACGGTTATCATCAACGACCGACGCATCGTAAACATTCTCATTGGGGAATACGTCGGTTTGTTAAGAATCAATTGTTTGTACATTATATCTATTTGTATAGGTAATCGTCTTCCCACTGGTGTCATATTATTTATCAGTTTTCCCAAATTTACATTTATATATTTTACCTTAAAATGAAAATGCTCAAAATTAGTTTTACTTAATTATGACGTTATAATAATACAGTTAGTAAATGAATATTCTACTATTGTATTAAAATGAAATTGTCAATAAATTGTTGTTTTCGGGGTTGATAGTTTGTATGAAACTTTGTTACTATAAATGAAAGGAGTCTCAATTTTTTTATGGACGTTACTTATAGGACGTAAGTACATACGGAGACGGGAATTTCCAATAGTCCACCCCTAAGAGGTTGTTTTTAGAGTTGATAGTTTGAATGAGACTTCGTTACTACAAATGCTAGGAGTCTCAAATTTTGCATAGACGTCACTTATAGGACGTAGGTACTCATGGAGACAGAAATTAATAATAACGTAGTTCACGCAGGCGAAGCCGCGGGCGAGCCGCTAGTTACAAATAAAATAATTTCAAATTACCTCACTGTGAATGTAATGACAGGACTCTATAAATACTAGGACCAATATTATATACATTATACACCATATGTTTTGTAATAATACGTACATGACTGAAACATATAAAGAAACATATAATTACTTATACTAAGTTATAAATAAGTATAATATAAAAATTATGGCATTAATAGTAAGGCATTAAGGTATTACCTTTTAAGAATACATTTGTTTTTAAATAATTAAAGAAACAAGGGATAAAAAGCATTAGGTACATTTTGAGCTAAATTAAATAATCGTGATAATTCTATCATTAATCATTAAATATTGTATTCATTAATGATATCACGATAAACCATCAATATTGATGATGGATCTATTGGTTGATGGTCTATTCTGACGGTGTGAGTGTGGCGTTGAATTCCAATACTTTTGAATCGTTGAGTTTTATAGAAATGTCAGTAATGTCAGTCCTGCGGGAAGCTACCACCAGTTGCAATGCATATTTTGCAGGACTAGGACCCTAGGACCCCTCTGCCTACTCTGCTTTGCGGGAAAATGCGTGAAGTGAAAATATTTACGTGGTAATGTGAACGACAGTTGAATTCCGAAATACAAAGACGTGACCAGAGTGACGATGAAGTTTGTAAATATGATAAGTATAACGCCGCCATCACTTTCGTTCATCTGGTACATTATGTCACACACTGTGATATACGCGTGTGACAGTAAATCAATTTTCTCTATTTTCTCTCTCGTACTCCCTGTAACCAAATTATAATAATTTTAGCGTACTCGTGTAAAAGTGGGTAGATTTAGGTGTAAAATACTATAAAAGCAGTGGAGTTGGGTCAAACGTGGGCTTTTGCTGGTAGGCAACGACCCCTATCGGAAGTAAGCTCGTGTGTAGTATTGTTATTGAGTGATACATATCACTTATTATAATTACGTGGAATCCGAATACGTTAGAAACATATAGACGATATGTGTTTTTATCGTGTTTATTTTAAAAAAGCTAACCGCTTCCGATTTCTCACAATATTTATAAGTAGTAGTCATCTGTTTTCTTTTTTCTTATTTTCACACATATTCTGTATCGAGTGAAATAAGTAGGTTATTTGGTAAGAAAGGTGCGTATATTTCGAAGCGTTCCTGAGATAAAGGCTCTTGACAGACAGACAGACGGACGGACGGACAATAAAGTGATCTTATATGTGTTCCTTCTTTCCATAAAACGTACAGAACCCTAAAAAAGATCACATTTAGCTGAGAAATAACAGAAAAGTAAAAGCAATAAAAAGAAAAATTACCAAGCACATTTGTAAACAGCAAGGCTTTCAGTTCGTTGTTAATTGATCGTAGAGCTGATTGAACCTCCAGCAATAACATTATTGTTTGTATTTCAAATAAATTCATAGCCAAATATGATAATGTGAATACAGTGTAATTGGTACAGATTAAATCTGAAATAATTATTGTATAAGTATTGTAAAAAAATAATATAAGTAGGTATTTCTAAAAAAAAACTGAATTTTTATTAAAGATTTGTTTAAGATCGCTGTGTTATAATGCATATTATGCTTATTTGAATTTTTCATTGACTATAATTGACTATAATTCCGCACTGTTGTACCTAGTCCATAAGCAAGCAGAGAAAATGGATTTTATCAGAGGAAGATACGGGTGGGAAGAAATCTTGCATATCCTGACCATCAACGAATCATATTTTATTAGAATTATTAGAGCGCCCCACACGATATCAATTTTATGAAATGAACTATAGCAGCACCAAAATTAATATTCACCACCACCGAGACCGCCATTAACCCACCATTATCGACATGTTTTAACAAACACAAGCAACCTTTGGACCCTTCCAAAGGTTGCCTGTGTTGTCTTTTAACTTTTTAAATACCGTTACATCCATTTGACATACAGTCACTGCTAGTTCTCATGAACACAAGCCATAATAAAATTCTAATTCCAATTCAAATCAATAATTTAATTAAGAAAAACACAGGAGCAAAGCAAGAAAGATTTAGTCATAGATGATAAAAGGCTTAAAAAATATATAAAATACTCTAATCTGCTATTCGAGCACAAGCCTGCCACACTGACTCTGATATAAAAAAACACACAAAGGCATTTTAACACAGATTAATAACAAAATGAAATACTTTCTGATCCATTATGTACGTATAAATGTCGAACTTCCAATAAATAAAATACTATAATTGGTACTATATAACAAAGAAATAATGCCAATTTAATCTTTTCTTTAGATGTTTTATAACTCGTCTTGGCGTTTAGATTCATTTTGGCCTGAAAATAATTTATATTTTAATTATCTAAGAACAAAAAAAAGGAAACAATTTCATTGGATAAATGTAAAATATGTCAATTAAGCAAATAAAGATATTAGATATTAGAATAACAATTATACGAAAAGTGGGGATGAACGGAACAGCTCCCTGTTTTAATACTAGACGTTGAGCTGAAAATAGGGAACGGAGTACAGTAAAACTAATAAATTACATCTCAGTAAAGAATAAAATAGATATAAACCTCATGAAGACGACTAAGGTTCATTATTATTTTCTTCATTCTATAAACTCCGTAATAGCTTCCAAACCCTGAAGCGCACATAGCTGTGAAGGCATCTGGTATAACGAATGCTAAATTTGACAGAGGTTTTGCCTTAACAGCTCCTTTTACTAAGTCAATGATGACGCCGATTATAAAATTTGCATCTGTAAATCATAAAATTTATCTATTTTAATTCGTTTTAAAAATGTCTCAAAAATTGGTAGACAAAAAGTTGAAGAGTGCACCTCCACAATAAGTTTCTTGCATACGATATGCTTGCTTGAGTAAAAGCTATAGAAAGGTAAAATAATTAGTAATTTAAAGATAAGTAGTCCTCCTCAAGAAGGAGTAGGTACATCATAATTTGACCATCATCACAAAACGTATCACCATAGGTTTCTTTAGTATTACGTGGCGCAAATCCAAAAAACCCTATTGTTAACTTGTTGCCTCAATGTTTCCCTAACCTTGCGTTGAAGTCTCCATCAACAGATATTGTGATATGTGTGGCTTTATTTGTATATATTTCCTCATATTCTTACATAGCCTGCACTAAAGGGCAAGAATGGGCATTTTCAGTTGTTATAAAATATTTTATATTTTTAAAAATAAATTTCAGGACTGACCATTGAACTTGGCATACATTTACATCTCACTTCTTTTATCGCTGACTTCTTCTTCTGTTTTATAACTGAACTTGGCTTTCATTTTACATTTATGTTTTTGATGGGATTTTTACTTTTCTAGGCAAATTTTTCATATCAGCAAATTTTTTATTAGGTTACATGACTATAATATAATCGATGTTCTTTGAATTTAGTTTTCGATTGATAAACTTGTGAATTTTCACTTATTGCAACTACCATAATGTTTCATCAATATCGTGACAGGATACGAAATATGGAAACGATCAGACCAGTACGAGTTTCTTACATGCTTTCACTAACTACAAAAGAGCTGATGGTTTTCAAGCGACTGGACGTATTTTTTCGAATAATAGTTAAGTAGAAAAACAATTTCGATTATGTCTTCTTGCAAACAAAACAACTAATCAAAATCAGTTATTCGTTTTGGAGCTTGATTGGGAGATTGTTCATATATACGAGTCGGAAGTCCTTTAAGCCAAAGGAATTATTAATATTTTTATTTTGAGCTATTAATTTTTTTTCACTCAACACGCAATGTCTCCAGAATTCGGCAGAAAGTGGAGAACAGAATGTCTTAACACAAGGTTCCCTCTGCCTACCCTGCTGTGAGCGGGATACAGCGTGAAACTGATTAATATTTTTTAAGCCTTATTTATTAAGTCGGAACCGTAGTAGGATGCGCAGCCGGGGTTGGAACAGAACTCTGAATAAAAATATCACAAGACTCATGTAGTATTGTTTTAAATATATCTACTCCAAATCTTTGTCTATTAGGATAAACTACATTATACACCTGGAAGAAACTTAATTTTATACTAAGAAAATTAATAATAAGCTTACTTAGAAATGTTATTAAAATATAACTATATAAAGCGTATTTGTATGATACGGTAATTTTATATCCATTTTGGAACTTTTCGAAAAGAAGTGGCGCTATTCCCAACGCTCGACAACATCGAAGTACAAATCCCAAAGTTCCCCAGATTACGTATGACTTAGTATTCATAATACAAAATTAAAATAACTTTTTCGAACAAATTTTAAAAACAGAAGAAATAACGAAATCCTTGTAGACGTTTTTACTTTATACTTAATGGTCGCGATATGTATTATTCTATAAATTATTCATAATTAGTACGTACAAGCAAACTAATGGAAGGCCAAAATTATATAATAAACAAAAGATAATATCTTATATGTATGTAGATAAATTACAAATGCCGTTTGTAACTGACAACTACTTTTCACATCCGACTTCAGTTGAATATTTTAAAACTTTTTTACAAAATGAATGCTTATGCTGCTTTTATATTAATAATTTTGATATTTGCAACAATTTTGTAATTTTTACTAACTAATCGACATTGATCTATTAAATAATTTTAGAATGACATTTTAAATAGAATATTTTTGAATTGAGAAGTCATCATCATCATAAATGTGGTAAGATGACAATGTATGTTGAGTGAGAGTGTTAATGAAAATAGAAAAGAGTAAAGGTCCCCCTTGCTTGTTGTCCCCCTTGTCCCGCCAGCGTTGATATTACTTACATTGCGAAAAATGGTTTCCGTAAAGCTTTTTGTGCGTCCGTGAAGATGAGAGGAAAACCATTCAGTAAATTTTAAGAAGTTAATAGGTTTTAAAATTTCTAATAAAATATCAAAATTAAAATTGATTTTTTCTTATATCTTTTATGAATAGATAAAAGTACTATTATTTTTTGAGGTACAAAATGAAACTCCTTTTTGTGGAGTACTAACAATATTTGTGTTAATAGTAAGTATTTAAATAAATTATTTATGCTTTGTAGGAGTATAAAGGGAATTTTTAATAATTTTTCAAGTAATTAATATTTACAAAAATGAAACACAAATATTTGATTATTAATTTTATTTAGTGACAAACGTGTACCTACGTGCATTTATTAAGAAACAACAAACGTTTACGTGCATTTATTTAGATAACTTAGGTGCATAGTGAGGACACCAACAGCTAGATTTATATATCACCAAAAAAGTCCGAGAAAATCTTTTTAATAATGATTAATAAAAAAATATTAATAATTATTTTGTTTGTCTGTTTATGACCATTTAAATTGTATCATAAAAAGCAAATAAGTGACGACTGCACTGAAAATCTGAAAAAAAAATGTGTAAGAATTACATAAGTGAACATCTACGTACTTAGGACGCATTCACACTATAGTCCCGGCTATCATTCGTTCCCCATTCTTTTATTCTCATATTCTCGCATGAGAAATATTCTTATTGAAGTTCTTCTTTATATGCGTGACTGGACCGAAACTTAACCGGAACGATAGTATGAATGGTGTCATTATTTTTAATATAAAAATATTTTTGACAAGATGAGATCGGACTAAAAACGAACCGTGACTGCCACTTTAGTATGAATCCACCCATATAGGGGAAGACAGGGTAATAAGAGCGGTCGGGCAATGGGAGCTATGGTGATTTCACGGAATGCAGGTACATCCGCGCAATCGTGAGCACAAAGCTGTTTCCGTCAACCACCGACAAACTTTACCTGACGCGTACGAGTCATTAGTGCCATTTGTTTAGTCACGAGGGATGATTGTGTGTTTTTCGCGCCACGCTGACAAAAAATTGCTAATTTCCTTATAGTACTTTCAAGAAGAGACATAATTTAGGGGAAGCTGGATAGTAAGAACAGGTATAAAACCTGTTGATGATTATATAATCAACATTGTATAATTAAAGAAAGATCTGATTAAAAGTACAATTTGTTATTTAATAATAATGATTAAGGTTCCCATTTCGCATATGAGTGTTAAATAGGCTCTCATTAGCTGCATTTGTCGGGTAATGGGAGCGACTGACGTTTTTTGTAGAATTGTAATTGTACCTTAAGACATGTATGTCTGTGATTGATTATAACCGTGACTATAATTTTGTTAAATAATTAAGGTTTGATTTCCTAATAAAAAATACAAAAATTTTGACAATGTGATTTTTATCAACATGTTCCCTTAGTAGGCTCTCATTACCCTGTTCTCCCCTAATAATTATTTTTTTTACAAATTCTGTTTATCACTATTCTTTATTATTACTGCACTCGTATTTAATAAGCAATCAGTAACATTGAGGCCGCCTTTACGTCTTTTCATTGTTAACACGTTTTCATTAGCTTCGGTTGTATGTTATGTATGTAGGTCCATATGTCTTCTTCTTCTTCTTCTTCTTCTTCCTGGCATTAAGCTCGGCTATTACCGGGGTCTGCCTTCCTACTCAACCATTGGCTCTCATGTCCTGCATCACGACATCCAACCAGCGCTTCCTTGGGCGTCCGGGAGGTCGCGCCCCAGGAACTGGCATAGCAAGGCACTTGCGTCCGACATAGTTCTTGGCCGACGCGTAACGTGGCCAAACCATCTCAAGCGACGCTCTTGGAGCTTATCCGCTACGTCACGGACCCCAAGACTACCTCGAATGAATGTGTTGCGTATGCGGTCAGACCGCGTTACGCCGCACATCCACCTCAGCATCTTCATTTCCGTGACGTGAAGCTCCTGAGTGTGCCGAGATAGTGCTGGCCAACATTCGCTACCGTATAAAAGAATCGGTCGGACGATGCCCTTGTATATCAACCCCTTGAGGTTGGGCGGTATTCTGCGGTCGCAGACCACACCAGTGACCTCCCGCCATTTGGCCCAGGCAGCGCTTATCCGGCCATGGACATCGTGGTCGATGCCTCCAGACTCGTGCATAACGGATCCAAGGTACCTGAACTTCTCCGACTTAACGGCTGGTTCAGGACCTATAAGGATGGTGCTCGAGTTCCGGCTCCCGCAGGCAATGTACTCTGTCTTCGACACATTTAGTTTCAGACCGCCGTTCTCAAGCGGTCCCTTCCAGAGGTTCACTTTACGCTCCAGCGTCAGTCGGTTCCCGGCAATGAGTGCTATGTCGCCGGCATACATCATCAGCCCTGGAGGCAGGTCCTGGATGTGAGCCGAGACAGTATCGAGCACTACATTGAATAAGAACGGACTAAGACCCGAGCCCTGGTGAACCCCCACTGTAATCGGGAAGGGTCTAGGTCCATATGTATTTATCTTTATTTGTAACGGAAACTTTGAAAGTGATTTTGGGCGACGTCGAAACGTCGGATTAATTTAAAATTTTGCATACTTATCAAAAAACCGGCCAAGCGCGTATCGGTCTTGACCATCGCCGATTCCGTACTAATTTCCGGTTTGTAAGTCAACGAGAATTACAACTTATCCTATCCTATATCTTATAAAACAAAGTCGCTTTTCGTGTCTGTCTGTTGTTTCTAACTCTACTTCTTCTAAACCACCCAACGGATTTTTATGCGGTTTTCACCGAGGTTTCATTAGGTCGAGTATTTTTCGTAGAAGGTTTATATATAGTTTATTATTTGTACATTCTTATGTAAATTAACATAAATACGATAAATGTGTATAAAGTCCTACCCGTTGAGACACTTTCGCGCATGCGCTGCTTTAATGGTAAGTACTACATGAAAATAATGTACTGGAGTATTATTTCTCTTAATAAGATCTACAAAAAAGTCCGCGACAGCATATTCGTATCTTTTAAGGATAACGTGTAGTGATCATATTTCTGTCTAAAAAATAATAATTTCAATATATTTTTTAATGTGAGGGATATTTTTCCATAATGGTATTAATCTTTATCCTTTAAAATACTTTATTATTTTTTAACGTTAAACGAAGATACAATTTGCTTTTTACACTATTTCGAAGCTGCGAATAGTTTTAGAGAAATGCTCTCAGCATATAAATAAGTATATTAGTTACGTTGGCCATTTAATGTAGATCAAAACTGTCTTTTACTGTTTTTCATTTTAATAAGTACTTTAGAAGTTGTTACAATATCAAAAAATCCTTGCTGCGAAACGGCTCGCCACTCGCCATGTGTCCGCCGTGCCCGCCTGGCTTACAAGCATCGGTGGTTCAGTGGTAGAATGCTCGCCGGCCACGCGGGCGGCCCGGGTTCGATTCCCGGCCGATGCATTCTATTTAATTTTCCTCACAGGCAGCCACGTAGTGCTTGCTTTTCATCAGGGACAGAATACCCNCAGGTTCGATTCCCGGCCGATGTATTCTATTTAATTTTCCTCACAGGCAGCCACGTAGTGCTTGCATCACGGACAGAATACCCTCTTCAGCATTAACCACAAGCTCGAAAAAAAAACCCGCCTGCCTTTATAGCAACGAAGATTTAGATGCGTTTGCACGTATTGGGTAATTGGAGTTGAATGTATTATTTCAGCGCGATATGTTTGGTTTCATTTTTTTTGTAGTAGTTATTAGTAGGTAGACTTTTGTTTATAATTTCTTCCGTTTAAAAATAGTCATTTTACTATCTAAAAAAAGTCTTTTAAATATATTTTAATAAGTTCTTGAAAAGATTAGTAGCACAGATTTAAAATTACGGTACCTACTAAAAAATCCTTATTGAAACTACGAAAATGCGGGTTAAATTCTTCATTCTCTTAAGTGCTTTGCAAACATACATTATATGAAAAATCCAGTAGTTAAAGCGGGCGAAGCCGCAAGAGGGTCGCTAGTAATAAATAATACTTTAAAAAAAATTAAAAAATACGCTTTTATAAAAACAAAACAAAATTTTCCCATTTGTTTGGTTTTATTTAGAGCGCACGTGAGAAACTTAAAAATATTTATGAATTAACAATGTTAAATAAATAATAGGTATACCTTACCATAACAATCAATGGTCGATTTAATATAAAAAATCCCATGGGCGTATAAGCTGGCTTGTTTAATAAAAGCTGTTTGTACATAATATCAACATTGAACGTGCAGCGCTTCCCTAGATCAGTGGTTTTGAGTATCACTTTGCTAGTTATAACCTTTATCAAATCCACCTAAAAAATATATATTTTTATGTGGATTATTTTATTGACGATAAAAGTTTTTAAATGTCATTATAATCATTCTCTAGAGTGGAGATAAAACTACAATTATTGTGCTTAAAAACAAACACAGGGTCTAATGTTTATAAAAGTATTAAAGTGCTTGAGATGAGAAAGAGATGATATTCCCGGCTCTGAAGCCCAGCTTGTCTTAACTACTGTACAAACTATTATTTTTCATCAAATATTAAAATGTTAAAAAAGGATAAAATCTCAGACTTCACCTCTCTATTGATAAGATGGAATGTTTCTATAAATACTAGTACTTTGATTGCATACAGGCAGCACCACGACAATTGTATGAACGCAAAATCACCTGTAAGTTTTTTAAGTAGGATAAGTACTAATATGGGTATACTTGTTAGTTTTTCTTCACGCCTCTCCATGTTCACCCATTTTAGGGAGTCTTCCTTCTCTTTAACTTACTACGATAATAATCATAATTATTCCTCTGAATCAGGTCAAATCAATGAATCTATTGTAAATAGATTCAACACGACAATTTAAGCTTCGCCACTATTGATTGCAAATATAAGGCACATTTTATTTTATTTAGTGGTAATATACGTAGTATTAAATACATACATTATACACATTATATGATATTTTTAAAATCACGTTTATCACTGTGTGTTGGGTGACGAAGCTTAATTGCGCGCTTTCTTTCCTTACCAGGGGGGGGGTGACAAGAAAATATTAAATATTTCATTTCCTTGAGTTATATCGAGGAAACGAACCCAAAAGTTAAAAGTTAACAGTCGCACAAGTGACCGCCACGACTGACCCAATTATAAGTACGTATATAGAATTAAAAATGTTATAATAAACGAATATTATAATTATTACCTCGGAAATCTCTAAGCAGTACATCACCATAATATCCAGTAGTTACAATGCTTGAAATAAAATTGGCGAAAGTTGTTACGGCGACAACACCATCTAAGCCATTCATATTGGAAATAACTTCACATACAGTGACGTATGCGCATCCTATACGATTCATTTTCTCATTTATCAATTCTTTTTCTGTAAAATAAGCTGATTAAACTCGTATGAATTTCATAAACGGTTCAATGGGAAGGATCCTATAGGTGATCAAATTCTTGCGTGTGCGTCGAAATATGAATACGGTAGGACCATTTAGTCTTTTTTTTTCATGAAATTCCTGAACTTTTACATTTTTTCATTACTTTTCTTGCTTTTTGGACTTTATATTTATACATATTTGGTACTATTTTCAACTTAATACCTCCATATATTCCTAAAAAGTGTTCAGGTTCATCTTTTGAAGAACGGAACCCTAATGTTCACTTTTAAAAATGATTCAAATTTTTCAGTAAAAATAATTTAAAGCAATTACTATATGGAGCTTATATTCTGCAATATTGCGAAACAGTAGGATTTTACTACCTTCACCTATTTATCTGTCAATGAAAGAAAATCTTTCAACACTATTTTGATTAAATTTTTCTGCCAAAAATCATTACATTTTAAGGGGAGATCCCTAAGGAGCATTGGAAATTAAGCATACCTACATAATGTCACGTGACAACGTGATGGCCACGACCGCTCTGTCAAGAGCGTAACGACTGAGAAAAAGAGACATAATGTTATAATTACATTTAAAAATAATATTTACCTGACTTATCCAAAGAAAGTACTCCATTCAATTTATATCTCATCAGTTTCAATACTGAGTGTGCTTCTAGCAGTGAAAATATCATTTGCAATTGTAGACTAACTACTATTAGGTATTCTGTATAAAATATTCCATATGCTGTCACTATAAGACCTAAAACGA
Source organism: Heliconius nattereri (assembly GCA_013403645.1). NCBI lineage: Eukaryota > Metazoa > Arthropoda > Insecta > Lepidoptera > Nymphalidae > Heliconius > Heliconius nattereri. Next base: position 2,211,833 of record JAAIXI010000223.1, read on the forward strand.
TTATAAGAATAATCTATATGTTTCTAAAGAATTTTGAAAAAAAATAGTACCTACCTATCACCTTATAAAAATACTTCACACGAGTTTCGCTAACAATACCTAATATGTATTATATTATAAATTTATATTATAAACTTATATTATAAATTTCCCTTTTTTTAATAAAGTGGCAAATTTACAGCAAAAACGATGCATTCGGATCTTTTTATTCCATTGCCTTAGAAGATTACTTTTTTTGTGCTCCTAGAGACTGTAGACCTGAATATTTGATATTAATTTCAGTTCCAAGCGATCTTGAAATAAATGGCCCGTTAAAGACGGACAGACAGATGTAACTCGTCCAGCAAAGTGATGTTATAAATGTTGTATTTTTTTTAGGAATGGAATCCTAAAATGACAGGTATACTTGAAAAGTTACGCATCCTTAGTTTCCTTTTATAAGTATCGATGTGTGCAATATTATAAAGAATCGATAATATTGTGTTTTTTAGAAGTATTCTTACTCATAAATAATACAAATATCTTGAAACTTTAAAAAATTGGCTATCCGATAGCGTCAGTTTATCCAAATTTTCATTTCTTGGCGAATTTCATGATTATGTCCACGAGTTCGATTACGAAATGTTCTAAACTTGAGCACCTATTTTAATGGGTCTAACTTAACAGACTCAAATTTAGATGCACTACAAAAATAAATCCTATCTAACTATGAAAAAAGAAAGAACAAAAGATATTACTAAGGTATTACTTTCATACTCACTTTCCGCTGGAAAATTGATCAAATTTAGGCAGGTTTGTGTTAGTAGGTACATGAAAACTAAAAATAAATAGATTATCCCCATTATTAATTGTATTGTGTTGCGAGACATCTTTTCATCATTGTCTTTGTTCATGTCTGCTTTTACCTGCATTTCAGTAGAAAGTAGTGTTTTTATTTTATTAACATTAAAATATAAAAATATACAAAAGGCATCTTCACACTATGTAGCAGTGTTAGCAAAGGGAAACTAATGTTAGACATTTGCTAGAATCGCGGGTATTATACAAATTGAAGCTAAAAAAATATTAATTAAACATTACAAAACCTTATCAAAAAGTGTTAAATTTCTGATCAAATTTTCCATTCTGTGGACCCCATTGTAAACGCCAATTCCAGTAGACAGCATAGCTGTAATAACGTCAGGTATAATGAAGTTAAAGGTCGTTAACGTTTTAGTCTTCATCACTCTCCTTTGGAAGTCCATGAAAAGACCAGCTAACTTTGTAATATCTGTAATACAATAAATTATGTTATCTATTGCATTAGCTTCTAAATGCGTAGAGGTCAGGGGGAGCCTAGATAGAATAAGACACTCTGATTCCCACTAAGATGCTTCCATTGCTATGTTACCAGAGCAAGGAAGTGAAATACAACCGTTGCGTTTACAGCCACACACCTGTGATGGGAGATTATATTAAGTATTTTCGTGAAATTTAATAAATTCCATTACAAGGATTAGGAAAAATATATTTTTTAGCTTCGCTCTGAATCTATCGTATCTCGAGGAAATTGAATTGTATTACGCTATACGAGATATTTGTGGATTGTATTCTATATATTTTTTCTATGAAATATCTATTAATTTTCACCTGTTGGATTTTGTTAGGTACGTCGTTTTGCCTAATTTCATGTCCACGGGAAGTAAACAACAGATTTTGACTAAGCGGAGAATATCATACAAAGCGCAGCAACAAACATACATACATACTTAAATGCTCTTATATTTTGATTGCCTTAACTAACCTAACCTTATCCCTTGCGGGGTACTCAGAGAGAACGGAACGGAACGCCAAACGCAACGAAATGCAAATACCGGTAAAACATAAACTGTGGTCGCTGTGTATGGTCAGGGACTTATAAGCTATACAATTTTAATTACAGTATTTATTCTTAATTTCTACAAAAACTTACTAATTAATGTTATTAAAATATAACTGTAAATGGTCCATTTTCGTGATATAGATATTTTATAGCCATCTCGTGTACGTTCGAAGTTGAGAGGCGCTATCCCCGCAAAACGAGAAATTCGTAGCACGACCGCCAATGGTGATCGAACTACACATGTCTCGTTCTTCATTGCACAGCTTGCAACCTAAAAATGTTTTTATTTTGTAAATGTTCAGATTTTTTCCTTTATTTGTATTGTATTTGTAAGATCTCACTTCGTGAAAAATTTTATAAACGTATGTCAACGGGAAGTTTTATATAGGTTTTGAAGAAAAGAAGCGTTGGATTTCATATAAAATGCAGCACAGTTGATACGTAAAATGCTCGTCACTTTTGGTTGCTTTGACTTTGAAACTTGAGACACAGAACTAAATACTTGATATTAATTTTGTTTCTAATTCCATCTAATCCAGACCACGGTTCGGAGAGAAGTACTCTGCAACAACGTCATCCCTAGCAGCACCAGATCAGCTCCTTTCTGTGCTTGTTCCAGGGTCTATCTGGTCATAGGAAACCTTAAGGCCTCCGTGATTAAAGTAACCCTAACAGCTGTAGTAAAAGGATACTCAGTCAACTTAAGTTGTGGTGACTGTCTATTCGCAGTTTGCTGATGCCATCTTTTTTGACGTTGATATTTGATATTTTCTTTTTTGTTGCTCTGGCTTGTCTGGAATCCGCCATTAACCTCGCAATGCCTCCACAACTTGGCGGAAACAGAAGTGTCTTAATGGGAACGGAGTGTCTTAACACTAGGTTTCCAGGTTCTCTTTACCTGCCCTGCTATATGCGGGATATAACGTGAAGCTTTAAAAATAAAAAAAATATTTTACCATTGACGACGTCTGTATAGATATCTACTTATTTAACAAATTTTCCAAGTTATCCTAGATTGGTCTACTCCGATATTATATACAGTGCCTAGGTAATTATATTTGCTCTAAGTAATTATTATACTGGATGTTTGTTACAATTTCGTTTCCGTGAGCAGTAATCAAAAAAATATATTTAAATAATTAGGCCAGACGTGGCGCAGGGGCCCAAAGTGTGACTGTAAAACCGAGTGATTGTGGGTTCGAATCCCAAGCAACGACATGAAATTTTTATTTAAATTTATATTTCCATTTCTTCGCTCTGGTGTCGAGGCAAAGCGTTGAGTTGAGTTCGCCACTGAACACATGGCAATGCCAATGCCATGTGGGGAATGGAGTGTCTTAACACTAGGTTCCCCCTGCCTACCCTGCTGTGTGCGGGATACAGCGTGAAGCTGGTAATTAAGTAAATAGGGGAAGAGGGACATAATGGGACTATATAACTAAGTTTGTCTCTATTCCTGTTTTCTTTTGGCTTATAAGTAATCATTAAGCATCAATCTTAGTTTACCAGTGACCAACTTGTATACTGTGACAGGGAGTAGACGAGTTTGTTTTGTATAACAAAAGTTTTTTTAGAGTCTTCAGGTTATTGATATATATTTGTTTTTGGAGCGTAATGTGGTTAGTCAAGTACTTAAGTATGTGGTTGTTGGTCACATACAGAAATCCAATCTAAGTACCTAATCAGAGAGAACGGAGCGTCAAACGCCACGGTCTCTACATACCTCTTTCGCCTCGTCCATTGTCATCAACCTCTTCATTCACGCCCTCCGGGGGATCCTGGTGTTTTTTACGTGACCTTCCTCCAGTATCTTGGATACTGTGTTTTGGTAATTTGATATAGAAAAAAAATTAAGGTTACATATATGTAAGTATGTGTAGGTATATTTTATAAAATGTATGTTTGTACTTTTGTTTACTTTAAGGCTATACGAATAATAATATAGAAGAAATCATATAGAAGGAAAACAAACAATGATATCATGATATCTTTCATGTTATTTTAGATTTTAATATTCAATGTTTGCATATTACAATGTTGTATGAAGGTACCTTCTACTGACTGAAGGTAACTAAAATAAGTAAACAATATTTTAATTATCTATTATTATTTAAAAATATCTAACTAGAATTAATAGGAATATGATGCTAAACAAATCAGTTTTTTTTTTAAATATTGTCATTATTTTATTCTAAGCATAGTAATATAAAAGTAAAATCTTACTATCTTATTAATATTGAAATGTAAGCTTGTGAGAATGAATGTTTGTTCCACTTGCATGCAAATTTGTTTAAGAGCGGCCGTCGTGGCGCAGAGGCATGTGGGTGTGACTTTAATGTGACGGTTGTAGGTTTGATCCGTATCCAGGCAAAGAGGGGTGTTGAGTTCTGCCACTCAACACGCAATGCCTCCAGAATTCGGCAGTGGAGAACGGAGTGTCTTAACACTAGATTCCCTCTGAAAATACAGCATGAAGCTGATAAAAAAAAAATACTGTGTATATAATATAGTATATTATATAGCTTACAAATGGGAACAACACATAGGCTACAAAGTAAGTATTAAACAGTGAGTGACAAGGACCATATTATTAGTCCATATCTAGACCAAATTTTAAGGGCTACACTATCATGTAAAATAGGAGAGATCACATGTGGAGGTGAACATTTATGAACTTTTGAAAGAATAAAACAACATTTCATTTGAGGGGTCTTCCCATGTGTCAAGACTCAGGCATGACTTCCATGCATTGTAAATTGATGGAATAGTAAAAAAATAATTCTCTTCTTATAAATATAAAAAAAGAAATTTTATATATTAATTTATATTAAGTATACAAACAATAAACTAGAATATTTAATTGACTTAAGAAATAGTAATAAAAGAAAAACAACTTGGTTAGGTTCTGTATTCATATTTCTAATAAATATTGTGGTTATAAATCAGGATGTATAGAATTTTTTACTTTCTTAGTGGAACGCTCAGCAGGTCTAGCGCACATATATTTTCCTAAAATACATATTTTTATGTCCTTTACATATAATTCAAACACACTTTGACGTTTTGGAATAGTAGTAATTACATTATTTATTGATACGATTTTAAAAGTATTTTTCGTATCCATAATACAAATTCCCTTCTTTCCTACATAGCTAGGACATTTTGAGCGCACCACTTGAAGCATACTTCCATGAAAGTCAGCTTTGTATAACGTTTGTGTAAATTGCTCCCAATGTTTACTGCCATATTCGGGAACAGGTGTATTTAACTCAAGAACTTCAGTAATATATTCAGACCAAATAGCATTCACTGCCAACATATCACGATACTGTACACTGCTCCTTGGTATGCCGAAAAATCCAAGAGCTTTTTTTTCCTTTCTAGTTAATATTTTAGATTTTTTCTTAATTGGTTTCTTTGCTTTTTGTTCTTTGCTCCTTGTTTTAGCAAAAACAAAGTCCTTTTTTAACTCATTTTCTATGTTATGTGCATCAGATCTGGGAACATTAGCCTTTAAAAAATTTACAATCGATTGGGATGCTTCATCTTTTATTTCTAATGTCGACATTGTAGCATTAAATAATAAATTAAAAGGAATTAAGACTTTATAAGGTTATAGATATAAACGAGCCCACACCGCAATATTATGTAAACAAATATAAGCTATATGACAGATGTCAGTTGTTATTTTTTTTATTTTTGCCCTGGAATCTAACTTTTGAGATTATAATAGTATTATTTGTTTTCGCACACTTTAGTATAGATACAGATTTATACCACAAAACTTTAATAATTAAATTAAAATAATAACTAAATATAAAAAGCAATTATTAATAATTTATTATAAACTCGTAATTACATTTAAAAAATTACATTCTTGTTTGACAAAAACAACTTTGAACTTTGAAGGTCAGGTTTTCAAGTTACGATAAAAGGTTTTTGTTCTTTAATAGGTTAATAAGAAAGTTTTATTCTAAAGAACTTATGTAGACAGTGACACCGCACGTTATCATAATTATTTTAAATTACTTAATTTATATATCTATTACCTACTAATTTACTTGATGGAAATTTAATGTATAGGTATATTATATTATATATATATATATAACGGTATATAATTTTGCTTAATTAATCAAAATCAGTAGTATAATTTAGTCGTTGTCAATTACGAAATATAATATTTAAATAACAATTTATATTTGAAAAATATGTTTGCAAAAGTGCCTAAAGTTAGTTTTAATAACGGGTGCCAAATCCCTATTGTTGGACTGGGCACTTACGCGGTAAGTTTAATATTTTTTGTTTTAATTTTTTTTTATGATTCTTATGTATCTTTTAATATATTTTATGCACTTTATGATTTGTTACTTATCAATTAAGAAATTACCTGGATTCCAGATTTTGAAGAAAAAATAATACATAAGATTTATTTGAGGGTAAAACTCTTTATTTTAAAATTATAGCGCAAATCAGAGCCATGGCAATTTCGTCAAGCTGTGGAATGGGCAATTGAAGCCGGCTACAGACATATAGACACTGCTACTATGTATAAAAATGAGAAAGAAGTTGGAGAGGGAATCGCAAATAAGATAAAAGAAGGTTTGGTTAAAAGAGAAGATTTATTTATAACAACCAAGGTAAGTAACACATATATTAATAAATCATATCTTCTAATTATAAAGCTTTATAAATGCAAGGAAAAAATAAAAATACAGTGTGCAATGGGTGGTCTTATTGCTAATAGCAATTTCAGACAGACAAACTTTAGAGAGAAATTTGGAAAGCCTACAGAAATGAAAATACAGGTAAATTTAGAACATTTTAAAAATTATTAAATATTTTTATTTATTTTAATTATAAATAATTAATAATAAATTAACATAATGTTCCTAAAGTGTTGTACTACTTAATTAAGTCTGAATATATCTTGTAATTATTTACATTACTTATCTTATCCATACTAAAGTTTAAGTTATTCTTTTCTTATAATGCATATATGCAGTACTAACAAATTTATAGTATCTATTATGTAAATGTTCATTCATTTATAGTATTATCTTTATTTATACTGTCTACATTCTATAGTACTATTGTAAAATGAAAGAGTGTGTTTGGTTGTATATTCTAATCTCAAGAACTACTGGTTTTATTTGAAAACTGTTAATATGTTAAAAAGTTAATTTATTGAACATGGCTATAATAATTACATTACTTCAATTGTATTGATGTAAACCCCTTTTACTGCCATTAGTAAGTCATATAATATTAAGGCCCATATTTATACAAGTGCTGTCTGCGGGATACTGCATGAAGCTGACTTTTTTTAGCTCTATAATGACAAACATGCTGAGGAAGATGTTGTACCAGCCTTAAATCAATCATTGAAAGACATACAACTGGACTATATAGATTTATATTTAGTTCATTGGCCTCTATCTGTTAATGTAAGTAAAAAAATATACTTAAAATTAACATATTATTATAATAAAACTTTATTCTGCAAAATCCTATATATTTTTTTAATACAAACTTTTTGTCTTAAATTTATTTGAGTTTGTCGTGACCCAAGGCCCCAAGCGTGTGACTACCGTTTAAATACTACGGTAGTGGATTTGATTCCCATTCGATGTAATGAAATTTTTAATAATCGCTCCGCTCGTTCCCCTGGATGCCTTTTGCATTACATTGCAAATCGACGTCTGCTTGTAAACTCGATGGTTATGTGTTCAATCTACACTTGGGGGAATAAATTGTTAGTATTAGAATAAATAGAGCGGTGTTAAGTTCCGCCACTCAACACGCTGTTTCAAAAATGGAACAGTGCCAATGAAGTGTCTCATTTAACACTAGATTCCGATATAAGAACTGAACTTAACATTTTACATCTTTGACTCCACGCAAGCAAACTTGCAGAATAAACGATTAATCAACATTTTTTTTATACTGCACATAGCGGGATAAGCAGAGGGAACCTGGGACCTGGAACTTAGACTTAAGAGACTTTGTTCCCATTTAAACACTTCCCCTTCTGCCGAAGTATAGTATAAAGATTGTCAAAAAGGTTAATCTATATTTTTTAACTTATCAACAGTCAAAAGGTGAAGACATGGCTATAGATTATTTAGAAACATGGAGAGGTATGGAACAGACTGTGAAGCTTGGTCTGGCGAAGTCCATCGGGGTGTCTAATTTTAATGAAGAACAATTAGAGAGGTTATTGAAACATGCCAATATCAAACCTGTTGTTAACCAAATTGAGGTAGTTATTATTTATTTTATTTATTTATAAATATAATAAACTTAATATAATAATAATTGGATTTTAAGAGAACTAATAATTTTTTTAAAGAAAAATATATTTATTTTTTTAGATAAATCCAACGCTAACTCAACATAATTTAGTTGAATTTTGTAAACAAAAATCTATAATACCAGTGGCATATACCCCATTAGGGCTCCTATCTGAGGCTAGACCAGAGTTTATTGGGAAAGATGTTATAAAAACTGATCCAAAATTAACTAAAGTAGCTGAAAAATATGGCAAAAGTAAAGCGCAAATTGCTTTACGATATATGGTGAGTAAACATTTTTTTTAATTTTCTATTAATGTTTTTTTTTTGAAAGATGATTTAAACGACAGTGTTCAGCCATTTAAGATTAACCTTTCTTTTGCTAGTTGTTTGTTTTCTTTTTGAAATTTCAAGTGCCGTGGGTTTTTTAGTTGAATATGTATATTTATTAAGTAAGCTAGATGGCTGCGCACATTTTATTTTAGCATTTATTTATTATACTTTTCATTATTTTCCTTACGAACGAAGTATGCGCAAAAGTACGGAAGTTCATTTTGACTGTATTGTATCTTAATTCCTTATTCCCATTGTTTTAGATTCAACGCGGCATACCAGTGCTCCCAAAGTCATTTACTAAATCTCGTATAGAAGAAAATATAAATTTATTTGACTTTGAACTAAATGATGAAGAAATGTCCATAGTTGAAAGCTTCAATATAAACCATCGCTGTGTTCCGGGAAGGGGAATGGAGAAACTAACTAATTATCCTTATTAAAATATTAATATATTAAAAAAATAAACAATATTTTCTTTGTATAGTTTGTATTTACGTAAATTTTTTTCAGCTTCACGCTGTATCCCGCATGCAGTAGAGCCTCCCTATTTTACGCCGAATTCTGGAGACATTGCGTGTTGAGTGGCGGAGCTCAACGCCGCACTCAATTAAAATATTAAATATTAAATTTCCTCGGCTGCGAATCGAACCCACAACCTTTCGTGTTTATAGTCGCATGCTGGTCCAAAACTTGCTCTATTTGTGTATTTATGTGTAGATAAATTTAAGATAAATTATATGGGTTTTTTTAAAGAAAATCAGATCCGATTCGGCCTTGCTTCGGTGAGGCCGCACAAAGCCCTCACATATTATTTTTATTTCGTTCCCCGTATTGTGTGGTACTATATACTAGTGTTGTGCTGCGGCTGCCTGCAACTGCGGAGCTTCGTGGCGCCCTGCTGCGTAGTGCTGCCCGGCGTTGCGTCGTCCTGTAGTTGACTAGTCCCGCATCGCCCGTTTCCTGCGTCTGGATTGTCGGTCAAGTAAGTGTATACACAGTTGTTTTAGCTAGGTACTCACCTGCCGTTCACCAACGGTAGACTTTTTTCCCGATTATAGTGATAAATCTAGCGAACACACCCAGTCCCTCGCCGAATGGTGAGGGGAGTGACAGCAATGGCCGGTCTCAGTGGCTCCGAGCTACTGAGATATTTAGAGGCGTTTCATGGCGAGACGTACAACGCCGTGGTCAGATTCGCGCAAACAAAGCACGATGCGCCAAGCTCGCCAAGCTTGCCCGACGTCGGCCTGGATGCCGACGAGTTTAGCGTGCAGCCTTCAGCTTCGATGCTCTCCGGCGGGTCTAGCGACCTCGGAGTCGCCTCGTCGAGGGACCCGCGCCGCGCCCCCTCTCCGATCCAATCTGACGAAGAGATGGAGGAGGGCAATTGCCCGTCCTCCAATTCGGACAATGACAGTTTCGAGACCGTCGGATCTCGGTCGGCCAAACGCAAGGCCAAGGCCCCTAAAGCCCCTCCGCCGCCCAAGAAGGCTAATAAGCCCAAGGGCATTCGTTCCCGCGCGAAAGAGATAGCATAGCATATCGCTCGACACAACGTAAGGACTCACCTTCGCAGCAATACAGCTGCTATTTTTCTCGATATAGCGAAAGCTTTCGATAAAGTCTGGCATAACGGCTTGATTTACAAGCGGCGCACCGTTTACGGCTTGCCAGACTGTTTCGTGCACATCCTGCGGGACTTTCTCACGAATAGATACTTTCGCTATAAAGTCGAAGACACTCTCTCCTCGCCCCGCCTCCTCCGTGCAGGCGTGCCTCAGGGCTCCGTCCTATCCTGTACTCGCTGTACTCCAGTAACATGCCGCTCACTCCGGATGTTCACATGGCTATGTACGCCGACGATACAGCCCTCTTCACAACTTCACGTTGTAGTCTCTTGTTGGAGAATCGACTCCAGGAAGCGGCCCGCGCACTCGGTGAGTGGTTCCGCCAATGAAGAATCGAGGTCAATCCCGAGAAGAGTAAAGCAATACTCTTCCCTCTCAATAAAAATAGAAGAGTCTCTACCATCTATCTCTTAGATAAACCCATTCCCTGGGAAAGACAGGTCAAATATCTAGGTGTCACTCTAGATTCTAGATTCACTTTCAATCCCCAAATTAAAAATATCTGCAATAAAGCAAAATATATTCTCAATAGACTGTATTATCTCATAAACAAGAATAGTAAAATGTCACTTAGAAATAAGCTGACACTATACAAAACTTGTGTTAGACTTGTCCTTACTTACGCTTGCGTTGCGTTCGCGCACACCAAAACCACCACGTTGTCCCTTGCAAAAGGTACAAAATAAATTTTTACGTATCGCATCAGGTTCCCCCTGGTACGTGCGTAATGTCGACCTACATAGAGATTTTGGACTAGAATTGATCCACGAGCACTGCAAACGCTTAGCGAAGCGCTACTTCGAGCGCGCAGGCTCGCACGCGAATCCCCTCGTCACTGAGGCGTGTAATTACACGCCTAACGCGCACCCTTATCGTAGACGCCCGCGTAGCGTCCTCTTAGATCCCGATGACGCCATTACCGTAGCAAATGCCCCGTACGTAGGTAGGAAACACACTACACACGCACGACACACACACCGTCGTCGCCGGAATCGACGACGTAGTCCAGCTTATCTCACGGCCCGGCGGCGCGTTGGCGCCGTCGGGTCCAGCGGTTAGGGACCGTTAGCTCCCTTAGACTAGTCTAATTTTTACCCCCGGTCGCGGCTTCTGTGTCGCGGCCGGCTTTGCTTAGAATAGGGAAACCTCCCAGTCCGCTCGACGACCGCAAGCCGAGGTTCGAGCCCCGCAGGGGGCGCCCTTGCGTCGTCGGCGCTCCCCACAGGCAGCCACACTGTGCCTGCAATTTTTCCAGGGAATGAGCACCCTCTTCCCTACCCACCCGGTGTCGCTGTAAAGGCCAATAAGGCTAACAGCATTAACTTCAAATCCGAAAAAAAAAAAAAATATTCGACAGGAGAGTGGGGAACGGAGTTTCTTAACATTAGATTCCCTCTGACTACTGTTGTGCGTGGGATACAGCGTGAAGCTGGTTTTTTTNGGTGTCGTCGTGACCGGCAGTCCTCTTATGGCAATCTTCCTACTCTTTTCTGCCGGTAGAGCGTATGAGAACCACGAAATTCGTTCCGACTTCTCCAGGTCGGAGAGATACCGCTGGATTACGCGATATTCCTCAACGGATTCCGGTGAGAAGCGTACGCCCTGACCAAAGGGGCGAGCGTTGGGGGCGTGGCCTATGAGGTCGCGGAGCGCGCGGAAGTGGCGCGCCCAGTCAGGGAGTTTTTCCACCACTAGAGGCGGAAAGCGCGGCTTCGGTGGGGGCGGCGCGGCCAAGGTAGTGGCCGGCGCCGACGGTGGTGCTGCGGTCGGGCCCGGGCCAGGGGCCTTAAGTGCGTCAGAGAACGTACCTGCACTGGGTGGTGCGGTATCGGGCTGGCTACTGCCAGCAGTGCTGGAGGCGGCGAGCGGAGCGGCCCTTGGATCCCGCTGGCGTAGGCGGGGATCGCGGGGGCTGGAGGTCGGAGCGGCGCGCAGTTGCGCGCACACGCGCTTTGCGGCCTCTTCATCGGCGTCATCCGAGGGCCGAGGTTGTCGTACGGGCGTCTGCGGGGGCGGGGCGCCCATTGGTGAGTCGGCGGCGGAGGCAGCCGCGCTAGCGCGTTCGAGCTCCCTCCCTTTGTCGTTTAGGTACATGGCAATATGTACCATGAGCGACCGGGAAAGAGACCCGCGCTTCTGTAACTCGGACACCGTAGGTACACTCGGACAGGTAGGAAACACACTACACACGCACGACATACACACCGTCGTCGCCGGAAACGACGACGTGAACCAGCTTATTCCACGGCTCGGCCGCGTCTCGGCGCGGTCGGGTCCAGCGGTTAGGGACCGTTAGCTCCCTTAGATTAGTCTAATTTTATCCCCCAGTCGCGGCTTCTGTGTCGCGGCTGGATTTGCTTAGAATAGGGAAACTCCCAGTCCGCTCGACGGCGCAAGCCGAGGTTCGAGCCCCGCAGGGCGCCCTTGCGTCGTCGGCACTCCCACAGGCAGCCACACAGTGCCTGCATAATTTTCAGGGACACAGTACCCTCTTCCCTGCCCACCCGGCGTCGCTGTAAAGGCCAATAGGGCTAACAGCATTAACCTCAAAACCGAAAAAAAAATTTTAAGAAAATTACAATTTACGTATATTCTAGTTCGTGATGGTATAATAAAATATCTTTTTACGGTAACTAGGTAGGTGTTGTTCGTGATAATAAAATGAAATCAATTGTCACGGTGTTTTTTTTTGTATTTTATATTACATTTAAATTTAAAAAAATATTTTTATTAGTATTTAAAAAAAATCTGGAATTTTGTATTGTACTATTGTGAATTTGGGTCATAAATTTATTCATGGTGCTTTTAGACTTATTCAAAACTGTGATAATAAAGAATGTTTGTTTTCAGTTATTATTTCATTTTATAACCCCATTCTTAAGTAAACATTTAAAATGAAAACCGCTGTATCTCGTATATAGCAGAATAGGTAGAGGGAAGCTAGTGTTAAGACACTCTGTTCTCCACTACTGCCAGATTTTTAAGGTGATGCTGGTCTTTATTTTATTTTTGTAAAAGTTAAAGATATAAAGAAGGGAACAGGCCAGTCGTGTCCAAAAGTGTGATTGTAATCGCGTCTGGTTGTGAGTTCAATCCTCACTTGAGGAAAAGATTTATTCAAATTTATATTTTCACATTACCGCTCTGGTATCGAGGCATAGCGCGGCGTTGAGTTCCGCCACTTTTTTACTTGTCAATTTTTTTTTTGTTAATGGGTTATTTATAAATTCAATAGATTTGGATTGGATTCAGCGGGAAAGTAACTATTAAAAAAACAAACTACTTAATCGCCATAATTTAATTTAAGTGAAAACATTAGATAAATAATATAAAAATCAACAGATAATAGAAAAAAATACATAATTATATTCGGAATGTCCAGAAAAATCTCTCAATACATTAAATATAATTAAATGTTACATATAATAAAATCATTTAATTGTTTTAGTTCCCATTGTATCTCTCATTTTTTCTTGGATGGGGGGGTATTGGGAGTAGTAGTGTTTATCTCCTCTCTTCACACAATTGCAGAGTTTACAGTCAGGCACTATCTCACTGCGCCAAGATGCCCCCCTCATATACTTCGTGTATACGTAATAAATATAATTGTAAAAAAATATAAAATAAGGATTTATAACAAATAAAATAATAAGACATATTGAGAGATTTTTGTACTATTAAAAAAATATTGAATTAGAATGTCAATAATAAAATGCATCATTTAATGTACTGACTATTAGAAATACGTTTCGTTTATCAACAACTATTTTTTAACTTGTATTTTTTCTTATAATTTAAACACAAAATCGAACCGGCGATTCTAAAAAGTCAGTTTTTTTTTAATAAGAAACATTTCTAAGACTCATTACAAATTAAATTGTCATATCAACGTATCAAATGTACAAAAAATATGTTTAGAGGTAAACAATATGTCATAATAAACATAATTCACAGAAAACACCTACAATTATTATAATATTAAGCAATATATTATAATCATATAATATTAAAAAAGCAATAACAACATAATTCAAATAAAAAAAATATGAATAATATATCTTGCCAAATCCTTTATAAATAAGATAAATAAACGTGTAAAACAGAATTATATTAAATGCTATTAGTTGTTTAGCTCAAAAACAAAAGCTGTGAAAATCTTGTACGAAAATTAAGAAGGAAAAACAAGGTGCTTTAATATAGAAATTATTTTTATATTTGGTCTTTAATGACCGAATGTTGCCAGATGGAAATATCATAAAATATTAGTAACATTGTAATTTACACCAGGTATGCAATGATACTCATGTTTTTATTTCGTTGATCGGTATGTTTTTTGTAATATTTTTTATCCAATCCTTTGTGGTTTTTTCATCAAATGATGATGAGATGTAACCAATTAAACAAAACAATTAAATAATTCGAAGTCAAGAATACTTAACTATTATTAAGCTAATATTCTAAAGAATAATAATAAAAAGGACATACAAAAGAACCCTGCCTGAAGAAAAAGCAATAAAATATAAACATATCACTATAAAAATATATTTTTGTTTCAAACATATCATCCAAGTTTGTATAATACGCTACTACTGTAGAAAAGATAATATTTTTATAATATATAAACATATTTTAACATAAAATTCAATTTTATTGACAAAAGAATCAACATGTAATTCAACCAACGACTTTTAAAGTTTCCAAGATAACATAAAACAATTTATTTTTTTATATGGCACTGTTAGGCCATTGATTACAATATGAAGTCAAAGTATAAAAATAATATTAAATAAATTCTGTACATAAATAAAATAGCAATATAATTTGTCAATCAGTGACTGGCGATGGACAAAAAGAGAAAGTATACACCTAAAAACGACATCAAAATTCCTTTATTCTATTTTTATAGGAAAATAGCATTTCTTATCATAATAATAGTACGAAGCTCGAAACAAGACCGCAGTCATTTTCTATTAAATACAATGATAAAAGAATCTATAAAAAAGTATTGTGTTTATTTAAAACGAGCTTATCGTATTTATAAATCGCTCTCAACTGTGAGATCGGTCTTGAGATCCCATTTTATTCACTAATTACAACGCAATCTCAAGATATCTCTCAAGATAAATCTCAGACTTGAGAACGAAGCTATAAGATATTTATCACGTAAGAGAAGTTAAATAACATATAAATTAATTCGAGTACACTAGAAGCGGCTGATGAAAATTTATGTCATATACTACCTTCAATCAGAAATAATAGAAAGAGAACAATAGTTCTAATTCTACACCACAAATTAAAAAAACCCAGCCATTTTGACAGAACCGCCATCTTGTTCCGACGCCATCTTGCACCTACTTCCATACATAATTGAAGACATCCATAATACTATCGTAAATAGTGAATGTAATGGCCACATCGAATACGACTCTACTCAATCTTGGCACAGTACCTTTGTAAAATGCTAATGGACCCTCAGCCTTCCACGTTTTTATGAAGCAGTCCCATGTGTTCTTGTATTTGGAAGCTTCTAGACCTTGCATTCTGGTTTTTACGACGTCTATTGGTGTGTTGCCGAAGACAGATGCGGCACCTTTGAGTTAAATGAATTAAATTTTTTAATCAATAAAATAGGAAAATAGGAAGTTGTAGCACAGTGGTACAAGCGTGTGACTGTAACCGCGACGATTGTGGGTTTGACACACTCGCGGGAATTATTTATTATTTTGATTTGCTTGCTCTCGTAATATGGCAAAACGCGGCGTTGAATTCCGCCACTCAACGCACAATATCTCGAAAGTTCCACGGAAAGTGTGAAATTTAGTGTATTAACACTGGGTTCCCGGCTTCAGCCTACCCTGTTTTGTGGGGGATACGGATCAAATAATTCTAATCATTAGTTTCTGAGATTAGCGCGTTCAATCAAACAAAGTCTTTAAAATATATTAATTTTCTTACCAGCAACACCTCCGAATAATCCCACAATATATTTGGGCACATGTTTGTCCCTATCCCCACCCTTGTACCAATCCCTGAGGGACTCCACTACGAAGAAACGGATAGCTTGGTTGCTACCCTGTTTCATTATTGTGGCGGTTACACCCTTGTATACTCCACCGACACCTGAAATTGATTAGAAACGTTTTGTTAATCTAAAGTAAATTATTGATTTCTTGATATATGGCGTTTCGAGCGTGCCAGTTGAGCACAATTAATTTCGCCAATGTCACGTTGTAGGGGAAACAGACGAAAGAAATTGACAATCTAAAGTAGAAAATATGTCTAATGTTGGATGTAGGTTTTTTCTTTTCTTTCACATATATATTTGTTATATCACATAAAAAGTAATAGTGATATTTATGAACTTTCGAGTTTTATTAAAAAATACACATATTTAATTACTTTGCTATTTAATCAAATCATATATTTGATAGGCCAGTTATGTTATTATCTATGAAAAAATACATATAAAAAAATATCAACTAATAGCATGAAGCTGAGCCCGAGTTGCCAGATTTTGTCTCAGGAAAAATGGGATTTTTATCTCTGGTTATCATTGTTACTAACTTAATTAAAAAAGAATTCTCAGTGTATGGAATAATTCATGAACAGCAGGATCATATCTGTCCCGCTCGGGACATTTAAATTTTGGACTAATAATCGAGACGTCCCGCCAAAATCGGGACGGTGGCAACGGTAGGACGGTGGTGGTGGTGGTGAGGATGGTGGTTAGCGGTATAGACAGAAAGAGCCTAACCCAAGGCTTAACCCTGTTAAGACATTCAGCTTCCACTTTATTTTCATCTAATTCTGGAGGCAATGCGTGTTGAGTGGCAGTACTCAAGGCCGCGCTTTGTCCCGACATCAGAGATTAAATTTAATCTAATTTAATAACCATATATTATCAATAATACCAAATCGATAGTACCAAAATATTATTGATGGACGAGTATAATATGATTGGAAATATAACTGTAGAAATGATCTAAATCTCACCTTCCTCCCTAACAATAGTTCTGACACCATGGAAGAAACCCCTGAACCTTGGTTTCTCCATCCTCATGTCGTTAATAAATTTCACTTTAACGGTTTCCATGGGGGTTACTGCGAATATAGCTTCGGCCACACCCGCGGCCAACCCGCAAACTAACTTTCCTGTGTTTGACAATGTTCCATTTTCGTTCACCATGTATAATTTTGCTTGTTCAAAGACACCGAAACTGAAAGTAATACATATTTTTGTATATGAAACAAATTAAAAAAAATGTTTCACGCTGTAAGGCACACAGCAGAGTAGGCAGAGTAAGCCCAGGGTTTTTCGAAAACCCACTTTCCGAATTCTGGAGATATTGCGTGTTGAATGGCGGAACTCAACGCCGCCCTTTGCCTCAACATCAGAGCTAAGAAATGAAAATATAAATTTAAATAAAAAAGACCAATTTTTTTGAACGCATTTGTTATTTTTTTAAATGAATGAATTGAATATAATAAATCAAAGAAATATATGACAAATAGATACCATTTTGTCTATTATATTCTAGAATAAGGATCGCAGAGCTCAAAATCGCTGATTTTCTTGCCGGTATTTTTCAGAAAAAATAGCTTTCAAGCCCATGATACGTTTATGTTTATTTAATTGTTGAAGTTTCAATATAGAATAATTTGAATTTGAATTAAGGCCAGTCGTCGCTTGATAAACGCTACACTTTGTAGGTTCGATTCCCATTCGAGGAAATGGAATATTTTCATTCCTCTAGAATTCGGCTGAGAGTGGGGGAAAAACAAAATACACACGGTTGGTAAAAAAATTGAATTTTATACGAATATTCCTCAAGATTTGGAACCTATAAAATCACTAGGTACATACGCCTCTTAAAATCATACACCTCTCTTAAACGATATATATTACTATAGTATAAACACATAATAAATGTTCCTATATTTATGATAAATTAAGATATATAAGTCAATTTAACCACTAACGATTTATTTAAATAAGAGTCGTTATCGTTCGAGTTTTATCTGATTGCAAGTTTGTGATAATCTATACTAACGGATCGATATAATATACATATATGTACAATGTACATGGGAGATAAAAAATATTGGTAGCATTTAATAACGTAATAGGACCAACGAAAAAGGGTTTTTAAAATGTTTGTCTGTGCATTTGTTCACACTAATTTCAGAAACGGCTTGACGGATTTAATTGCAGTTTTCACAGTGAGCATTATCACAGCCAATAAGCCATCAAATATCGACAACGCAATGTTTAGGACCATATTATACCCAAACTCACGACTTCGAATAAGCTTTATATATTTTTAATGGTTTTATATTAATATACCTTAAAAAAACACTGTAATGGTAATAAATTATACGCATAATCAAAAATGTTTTTTTTTTGTAAAAATATTTATAGCAAGACTAATTATTTATAGGAGGAGCATGTCAAAAACAATGTTTTTAATTTAATCAAGTATTATAAGGAATAGCGTAAGGAATATAACAAGGTAAATTCATACTTTTCCTTGTTTTGGGTATAACCGTAAGACAATAAACAACTAGAGCAGCTATGCCTGGCCTGTTGAAGTCGATGTCTTTATTTTTCAATCATGCAAAGAATTTTATTACGATTTCAACAAGCACTTAAAATATTAGTTTTCAAAACGACAAAATTATTCCTTTTAAAATTGTCACCGCCATTCTTTCATCACTGATTCGTTCGACGTGCCAAAACATCCTGAGCACATTCTTCTTCATTTTCACCGTGACATACTAGCCAGTACATGACCGCAGACGACAGCTAATGACTCCGCATATCGTAGGAAAACATGCATCTCCAGATTTTTTTTTAGTAAATAATTTATCCGAAAATGATATTATTTAAATAAGTGTAACTGGTCTTCGTTAGGTTAACTTAGAGGGAATTTAAATTTATGTCCCAGGCCTAAGTACAGAATTTTTGTACTACACTTCGGTGTACGGAATGTCTTAAAACTAGGTTCCCTCTTCATGTCCTGTTATGTGCGGGATACAGCGTGAAGCTAATTTAACGTTTTAATTAATTTATAGCTTCATTCTAAAAATAATGGTAACAGTGAGGTATTATTCTTTAACAATTAGAGTCAAAGACCAACTTTAGTCCATCAAGTGTCAGTAAAAATAATATTATATTTACTCAGACAAAATTAGGACAATCCGTAACTAGGCTACTAGCATAGTAACAAGTGAAGGACATACATACATATAGGATTTGGTCATATATGTATATATACTGACCTGAAACTGAACTCAACTGAATTGAGTGGTTTCCCTAATCAATACACTAAAGCCAACCGAAATAAGAAAATTGACGTATTCAAAATCAACGTATGAGTCCATGAGGCCCTCGTGGTGCAGGGGCACAGGCGCGACGGTTATGGGTTCCCAGTAGATGGAATTTCCATTTCTTCGCGCTGGTAATCATGCAAAGCGTGGCGTTGAGTTCTACCACTTAACACGCAATGCTTATGAAAAAGGGGAACGGAGTGTCTTATCAAAAAAAAAACCAATAGTTTTTAAAATTAGCTATCGTCTTATTGTCAATGTTTGTCTAAAATTTTTGCTATCTCCGAAAATATGCGAATTAAAACTCATCTAGTGCTATAGACGTTATCGATGGTAATTGCCAAATTAATGATTTTCATTAGTTTCCTCTAAGATACTTTTTTATGGCAGTATGTGGGGGCAAATGGCAGGATAGGCAGAGAAAGGCAATTTTCGAATTCTGAAGGCATTGCGTGTTAAGTGACGAACTCTCCATGCTTCAACACCAGAGTGAAGAAATAAAAATATCAAAATAATTAATTTCTTTAAATGGGCTCGAACCCACAGCCGTCGCTATACATACGCTAGTCGCCTGTGCCGCGGCGGCTTCATCTTCTTTTCTTCTCCTTTTTTATTATATAATGTAAATACTAAATAGGCTAGTGACCGATATGTCATTGAGACGTATGATATCAATATGACACTGTGAACTGAAGTTATCTAAGTTGTTAATCATTCGTGATTGTCATGAATTGGAGATCTATACGAACTAAATTAACAATAAAAAATAAATATAAAAAAAAATATAGACATTTTCAGATTCACGCTTGTATCAAGCACATTGCAGGGTAGGCAGAGGGAACCTATTTTAAAGACACTCCGCTCCCCACTCTCC
Organism: Heliconius nattereri; assembly: GCA_013403645.1. Lineage (NCBI taxonomy): Eukaryota > Metazoa > Arthropoda > Insecta > Lepidoptera > Nymphalidae > Heliconius > Heliconius nattereri. Next base: position 2,232,152 of record JAAIXI010000223.1, read on the forward strand.
GCCGAATGTTTTGAGGTACTGCGTGTTCCCAACGCGGGATACAGCGTGAAGCTGATTTAAAGTGTTAAAGATGAAATTGAACTTAACTTACCGTACAGCCGATTTAGGTATAGATCCGTAAAGCAGCACACTGAGCCCTCTGTAGAGACCGAGAACGCCATGACCTTTGACAGTTTTCTTTACACAATCAAATATTCCCGTGTATTTCTTAGTGCCACCTGAAATTATAATAGAAAATAACATATAAATAAAATATAAAATAATAATTATTAATTGACTTTCTTCGATATAACGAAAGTATTTTTGGCATCGTCATTCCCGAACGTAGCAGGGTATGCAGAGGGAACCTGAGAACCCAATGTTAAGACACTCCGTTCTCATTGAGACCCTTGGATATTTCTGAAGCAATCAATGCGTGTAGAGTGGCAGAGAAGTCAACGCTGCGCTTTCCTTCGTTACCAGAGCGAGGAAATGAAAATATTAAATATTTCATTTCTTTTAGTGGGAATCGAACGTACAACTATCGCATATATAATCCGCACCCTTGTGTCACAAAGCTACGATGGCCTTTAGTATTATGAGTTCAACAGTGAATTTTGATATCTTTATATGTCTCGTGCATTTATCGGGACGTATAGTGAGTTAATTTAGAGACATTTTCTCCACTATGTGCTCATTTTAAAGATTCGGTGCCCTTTGATGGTGTTAAACATCGTCGTTAATTTAAAATTAAACCTTTAATTCTTCTATTGTTAAACTAACTTTACCTAATAATATCACGAGCGAATGTCTAAATTGTCTTTAGCCTGAATATAAAACAAGTCTGTTGCAACGACTATGTCAGCCGTCGCCGACCTTCGTGTTGTTGTTATATGAAATAATATTAGTAGGTACCCTTGAATTACTCAAATAAACATAAATGGTCTTTTAGCTTCACGCTGTATCCCGCACATAGAGGGAACACTTGAACCTAGTGTTAAGACACTCCGTATCCATTAAGATACATCCATTTCTCACTTTCCGTCCAATCCGTTATGCAATGCGAGTTGAGTGGTGGAGTGAAGCGGAGAGAAAAACTTTTCTAAAGTATTGGGATGAATAGGTCGTATCCTATAACATTTTTTTTAAATAACTATTTTTATTTATAAGTTAATATGTTTACGTAATAGACTGTATAATATTCATATATATTTCGGTAGCGTTTACATTCTAGGTCAAGTGCTTTTGATCTGAGGTCGACAGTGTTTTATAAGTGGATTATATTTTTCTAGCTAGCCCAAGACTTTATTTATTTATTAATTGGACTCCCTACCCTGCTATAGGGAAAAGTGTAAAACTTCTTTTTTCAATAGCAATCTTGTATATTGTTACGAATATACTAAACCTATAACAAATTTATTATTATTATATTATTAATGTTTTTTAATCCATCCAAATGTGCCTTTTTTTATTATGAAATATTACTATCTATGTACCTATATACTTAGTGATTAACACTCGCCTCTACAGACATACAATCACTACTACTACAGATTTATCACTACCTATAGTATGTCTTTCGAACATTCGAAATGTATTATATAGATATAGATTAACGAGAAATTATCATAAATATATTGTTATATAATACATAATATAAGATTCTTAAAATATAAATAAATATACCTATTTCTATATAGAATCCCAGTTGTTGGAGTTTCTCAGATAGTAAAGTAGGCTATAATTCTATTTTCGCATCACAAACGTAAATACATCGATTAGGAAAATATATTGAGAGGCAAAGTCCAGGTTCTTTTTTAGTTTTAACCATTTCGTAACTGAAAGTATCTGAGAAAAAATATTAATATTTTGTGTGCAAGAATAAATTTCTCGAATTTGGAATGACATACAGTTAACTAAGAATTCGATTCCCACTCGGGGATGGCTTATTTTCGTTTCCTTGCTTTAGTAGTAAGAAAAATGCAGTGTTAAGCTCCGCCACTTCAAAAACAATATGTTGAAATTTGGGCATTACGTGGGGAACGGAGTGTTTTTACACTACATTTCCTACGTTTACCCTGGTATGTGCGGGATACAGCGTGAATTGATTTTATTTCCTTCACTTAGTGTGGTATTTCAGTTCTGGTATTCTTCATCCAATGTCTTGGATGTGAAAATATATGCTATTATCAAGATCTTTTTAATAAAAGCAGAAGAAGCGTAATTTTGAAATAAAAATATTACTGCCATACACACGGAAGGGTGTTTATAATACACTAGGCTTTACCAGCTTGTTTCGGTTACTAGCCCAGCAGATTTATGTAGAGCTTTTGTATTATAGCATTTTATAACGATGTTTCCTCAAATACAATATTTATTTTTGTTTTTTTCTGTTGATAAAAACAACTTAATATTTAAAATTAATTATATGGTTTAATATGACAATTTGATAAAGCCGACTGTTGATAGCAGATGGTGCAATCCTTGTGATGTCAGTGTTAACACACAAGAAATGTATTCAAGGTTGTATTTAGTGAGTATGGGATAATATTAAATTTTAGAATTATATGTATATTTCTAAGAATAATTTTTGAATGAATTAGTCTATTATTTTAAATATTTATAATATCTTTAAAATAATTACATAAAAAGACAAGAAATGATAAAAAGTAGAGTTGGCTATGCACATTGTTATTTAATCATATTTTATCTTATTAATGTAAGAGAATGACACAGGACTGTCAAGAGAATTAAATTCTATATTGGACTAATATTAAATCTGGCTGTTAACAATATAATAGAAAAGAATAGTTTTAATTCTAAATTCTCTCTACATATCCCGCTAAAATGCATAAGATGCAGAAAGGTATCAAGAGCAACTAAAACTTATAAAAATCAGTTCCACACTGTATCCCACACAGCAGGGTAGGCAGAGGGAACCTAGCGTAATACTCCATTCCCTACTTTCTGCCAAATTTTGGAGGCTGAGTGTTGAGTGTCATGTTGAGTGGCAGAAATTAAAGTTGTGCTTTGCCTAAATATAAATAAATATTTCATTTCCTCAAGTGGGGATTGAACCCACAATCAGTCGGTTTTACAGTCACACTTAGTGCCTCTGCGCTATGACTGTAGATCATAATAAAATTAAAAGAATAACACTTAATAGAAAATTTTAATTAAAAGTACAAAAGTATGACAAAGTTTATAAAGAAACCTTATTTATTATTCTCATAGCACTAATACATAAGTAATTACTGATTATCTAACAATTCCATAGAATTAAACCAATCAAAAATAAATTCAGTTGCTATAAGAATAAGGTTTAAATTTAAAATTATAAAAAGTTAACTTTGTAATGACGTGTTAGGATTATTTCTTTTGTTGACATCTTTCACAACAGAGTAGAATGAAATGATAACTAAAAAATTTAAAATGTCCGCAGTACACTGTGAAAGATTCATTATATCATATGAAAAGTAATCTTATACATTATTTAACATTTTAAATATTATAAAAACATTAAGTTATTTACATAACAGTAAAGGTTAAATGAAAAATTAACATAGAATAATATTTTTAATAAGCTAGAGATTTTATTTAATAAGATTATTTTAAAATATTCAAAAAGGTCATATTATATTAATAATAGCTAAAATGCAAATCAGTATCGAAATAACAAATAGTTTTTTTTACACCTTATGTCGAATTATCTTTAGTGTTAATAAAACGATACAGTCGTACAAAGTCCATAAGTTTGTTATTTAAAATACAGACATCTTTACACTTGTATTATAAAACGGACCTCGTAACCGATATCTTGCAATATGATTCTAATTGGAAATTTTATCAACTGTTTGGAAGCAGTCTAACACGTGCTACAGATTATTTCCTTCATTACATATTGTGGAATGACGCAATATACGCTGTTTAGTTATTAAAATAATATGTTTTTTCTCTCTCAATTTGTAGAGATCGTTTATTAGTGATAGCCATGATAAGATATTCGATTATTATGAATGAAAGTCCAATTAGAAAATAATTTGGAATATAAACTGACCTTTTTCGTCTAACTGGAGTTGTGTTTTCACATATTCGGTGGGGAATGTTATACAAATTTCAATGCCACCAGTTATTCCACCGGCAACAACTCCTTTGAGTCCCACAGACCCTGAACCTCCTGCCGCGGCTGCTGCGCCAGTCTCCGTCATCCATGGTCGTTGGAATGGATTTTTAAAATTTCCTGTCCTAGGAGACATTATTAGTTTTACGCACTTGTCGTTAATTAAACGACCACGACACGCGGCAACACCTCCTCGTACGAAACTTAATTACAAACTGAACGAAATTGAATGAATTGTTAGATCTCACATTCACATTGTGATTTTCCAGGCTTCAATTGATTGAACTATTTGGAATGAATGAATACTTTAGTGCAAATTTTAAGAATGTGTGGCAGGAAAGTGATTCTCGTAGCCATATTGTGACGTCACGAGACGCTTGAAACTTTTGACGTTGTCAAAAATTTTTGTGATTATGCTTGTGGTTTATATTGGACTCGGGAAATATAAATATTTGTGGCGGTTTTTATAATATCAGAAACTTTAATAATTGTAAGAGGCAAATACAAATACGCAAAAATGGCTTTAAGAACTTACGGCGACAAGCCGATAAGTTTTCAGATAGAAGAAGGCGGTGATTTTTACTGTGTTGGATCTGAGGTATTTAATTCATTCTGTTATTTTACATTGTTTTAATATTAAAATATTGTGTTAAATCTCTATATCCTTAATATATTAGAATTGGAACTATAATTAAATTATTTTATTGCAAATTTTTAGGTTGGTAACTATTTGCGGCTATTCCGTGGTTCCCTTTATAAGAAGTATCCTGGTATGGCCAGGAGAACGTTGACTAATGAAGAAAGAAAACGTTTAGTTGATAATGGTTTAGGGCCTCATGTTTTGTCAAGCTCCGTATCTTTATTAAAAGCTTCCGAAGTAGAAGATATAATTGAAGGAAATGATGAAAAGTAAGTAATGCAGTAATAAGTTAAAATATTTTTTTCATTATACACATTGTGCTGACATAATGGTTCATTATAAACTAGCTAATTCATTCGTAATATAAATTTATATATTAAAAAAAATATTGAAATAGTAAATATATAACATTTTTAACAAATCTCCCTACATAGATGTTAACAACATAAATAAATTGTTTGTTACAACTTATTTATGCTGTTAGCATATAAGAATTTTACATAACTTGACAACTGATGTGAGAAAGGTAAGAGCTCTTGGATGGTTTCCAAGAAGGCAGGTTTAAATTCTGCTGCATAATTTTTTTTACACATTTTCTAATTATTGTTTCCTAGGTGTACTGTTGTTAAAACATGAGTACCTACTTTTAATATTCTTATTAAACATTTTACAGATATAAAGCTGTATCAGTCAGTCAGGAACTAGCAACCCCTCGTGAAGGTAAAGGTAAAAAGCCGCACAATCCATCATGGATGCCTGCTATGCCAAACTCGTCTCATTTAGATGCTGTACCACAGGCTACCCCTATCAGTAGAACTAGGGTTCATAATAAAAAGGTAATTTATTTGTTATTTTGCTTGCAATTATACAATTATACTTCTCTGGTCTGTCTGATTGTAAACATAATTATTGTGGATTTAATCTTCTTGCATAAAATTATTATTTTTAAGTAATTTATTTTACTCTTATTGAAACTTAATGACGAATGAATTCCCTCGAATTTTACTATTCAACAAGTCTTAGGAACAAAATGTGGATAATACTTTTCCCTTACCTACTAGGTCACAAGCAAATGTAATATTTTTCTATATTAATAGAAAAATATTAAATTTGAAACTATTTGACCCTGTCGTGGCTCAGGGGTGCAAGTGTGCGACTGTAAACCAGTGGGTTGTGGGTGCGATTACCACTTGGAGGATATTTTATATTTTCATTTCCTCAAGGCAAAGTGTTGAGTATCTCCAATCAACATGCAATACTTCAAAATTTTAACATACAGCATAAAGCATATAAAAAATTTGCAATTATTTTATATCAAACTATTTTAGGTGAGAACATTCCCATTATGTTTTGATGATACGGACATGACTGCCATGTTGGAAAATTCATCACAGAAGCAAATACTTGTGCCGATAAGATTAGACATGGAGATAGAAGGGCAAAAATTAAGGGATACATTTACTTGGAATAAGAATGGTATGTACGGCTAAAAATCTTTTGATAGTAAAAAAATGATAGTAAAATATTTCTGGGTCTACCCAAAGCAGTTCAGAAATGATTGATAGCAGTGGTTAGTAGTGGGTTAAAAGTTTTGTAGTTTTTTTTATACTGGATATCTGGAGGCATTGTATGTTAAGTGGCGGAACTGAACACCGCGCGTTGCCTCGACACCAGAGCGAAGAATTGGAAACATAAATTTAAATAAATATTTCATTTCTCCGAGTGGGGATCAAACCAATCACGTTTATTTATGTAAACATTTTGTATAATTTGGCTATAATATAACAATAAATTAAAGTGAGGGAAGCTGCGTTTGTTTAGCTAGTTACGAATAAAACGAAAGCTTAAAAATTAATCACTTCCAGAATCAATAATAACACCGGAACAGTTTGCCGAAGTGCTGTGCGACGATCTGGAATTGAACACCAGTACCTTCATACCGGCGATAGCGACATCCATACGCCAGCAGATAGACGCGTACCCGAGCGAGCCGCCCGCCATCCTAGAGGAGCAGACCGATCAGCGGGTCATCATTAAGTTGAATATACACGTTGGGAACACGTCCCTGGTTGATCAGGTGGGTGTGGGATTTTTTTCCCTATTTTTAGCTTCACACTGTATTCCACATATATCAACAGGGTAGGCTCTGGAAATCTGGGAAATAATATTAAGACCCTGCATTCCCCACATTCTGTTGATTGGAATGTGCGTGTACAGATATTGCGTGTACAGATGGATAGTCAACAATTTTTAAAACCATAGTTTTCAGATCATTTTCAGTATTTTTTTATTCCTCTAACTATTTTTGGTGTTTGCACACCTTTTATTGCTTACTGTTGTTGAGTATGTAAATTTAATAACTTATTAATATATATTGACTAATATATGTTGACATTCATACCACCAGCTCCCTCCTTTACCTATCCTACCCTCCTCTATTTTCCTCTCCCCTCGGTTTTTCCCCACAAAGGGGTTTTTGGAGGTCAAACGGCAGTCGCTCCACGAAAGCCACAAACAGCCACAATATGGAACGAAATAACAACAGACTGGGTACGGCTAGGGCGTCGCCGCAAAACAATGCGCAGGCACATCGCCCTACACCTGCGACAAGTGGGCAGGTCTACCGTGTCAAGTACGGGCATGGTTAAGGACGCAAGTACCCAGACGGAAACTCCGCTTTGCAACGTGGAATATTGGTGTAGCGGTAGTGCTTTCTGAAGAGCTTCAGAATGGGCTCCTTGAAGTTGACCGTCGCTCCGACCGCTTCATGCGAGTGAGGATACTGATTGAGGGCGTTATCACAAACTTAATCAGTGCCTATGCTCCCCAGGCGGGATGTAGCGCGGCCGAAAAGGAGACATTCTGGGAGCAGTATGAAGGGGTGCTACTTGCTGTGCCGTCTACCGAAGTGGTCTTAGTTGGGGGGGACTTGAACGGGCACGTCGGTAAGGCTGCTGAGCCGTATGAACGTGTTCACGGGGGTTTTGGGCACGGTCTTCGCAATGCAGAGGGAGAAAACATTCTGAGAACCTGTATTGCGTCTGATCTGGCCGTCGTGAATACGTTCTTCCAAAAGAATTCTCAGCACCTTATCACGTATAAGAGCGGGTCCCACTCAACTCAAATAGACTACTTATTGACCAGACGGTGTCATATGGGCAGGGTAACTAACTGTAAGGTCATTCCAGGCGAAAGCCTAACGGCCCAACATCGTCTTCTTGTCATGGACTTTAACGTCACTCCGAAGAAGAAAGTAGCCGAGAAACGTAGGCCTCGGACCAAGTGGTGGTTGCTGAATGGACCGATGCAGACTGACTTCCTGGCAGAGGTGAAAAGTCATAATCTTTCGACTAACACCGAGACTGCTCAGGATGCTTGGGATCGGGCTCAGTCGGCAATCATTGCGGCAGGCAGGCGAGTTCTTGGNACCACGATTCCGCTTCTATGGTTAGGACTGCTGTTGGCGATACTAGACCCTTCCCGATTACAGTGGGGGTTCACCAGGGCTCGGCTCTTAGTCCGTTCTTATTCAATGTAGTGCTCGATACTGTCTCGGCTCACATCCAGGACCAGCCTCCATGGCTGATGATGTATGCCGATGACATAGCACTCATTGCCGAGAACCGACTGACGCTGGAGCGTAAAGTGAACCTCTGGAAGGGTACGCTTGAGAACGGCGGCCTTAAACTAAATGTGTCGAAGACAGAGTACATGGCCTGCGGGAGCCGGGACTCGAGCACCATCCTTATAGGTCCTGAACCAGCCGTTAAGTCGGAGAAGTTCAGGTACCTTGGATCCGTTATGCACGAGTCTGGAGGCATCGACCACGATGTCCATGGCCGGATAAGCGCTGCCTGGGCCAAATGGCGGGAGGTCACTGGTGTGGTCTGCGACCGCAGAATACCGCCCAAGCTCAAGGGGCTGATATACAAGAGCATCATCCGACCGGTTCTTTTATACGGCAGCGAATGTTGGCCGGCACTATCTCGGCACACTCAGGAGCTTCACGTCACGGAAATGAAGATGCTGAGGTGGATGTGCGGCGTAACGCGGTCTGACCGCATACGCAACACATTCATTCGAGGTAGTCTTGGGGTCCGTGACGTAGCGGATAAGCTCCAAGAGCGTCGTCTGAGATGGTTTGGCCACGTTACGCGCCGGCCTAAGAACTATGTCGGATGCAAGTGCCTTGCTATATCAGTTCCTGGAGTGAGACCTCCTGGACGCCCAAGGAAGCGCTGGCTGGATGTCGTGATGGATGTCGTGATGCATGAGAGCCAATGATCTAACCACTGAGGACGCAAAAGATCGTGCAAAATGGAGTAGGTTGAGTAGGAAGGGAGACCCTGGCAATAGCCGGGATTAATGCCAGGAGGAAGAAGAAGAAGATTCATAATACTTTTTTCTACTTATAATTTTTTCCACATTTCGCGTTTTGAAGCCGAACTCATCGCCGTATTTTGTTTTGCCTCCTTATCAAAGCGAAGAAATGAACATAATTAATTTCCTCAATTGAAAATCGAATCTGCTACAGTTTCGTTATAGACAGAGTTGTGCTATACCACGTGCCATAACTGCCGTAAAATGTAAAAAATTTCAATATTAAAGCTAAATTTTCAGGTTGAATGGGACATGGCGGAAAAAGAGAACAATCCTGAACAATTTGCAATGAAACTCTGCGCGGAACTGGGCTTGGGTGGTGAATTTGTGACGGGCATCGCTTACAGTGTGAGAGGTCAGCTTAGTTGGCATCAAAGGACTTATGCATTTAGCGAGGCCCCGCTACCTATTGTTGAGGTATTTATGATGTTATTATTTGTTAAATATTTAAATTTAATATTAAATTTTTAATTTACAAACTATTGGGACGGTTGTGGGTTCAATATCCATTCTAGTGCGTATATAATGGAGTGTGTAGACACTACTCTCTGCGTATGGTTACAGCGTGAGATAAAAAAAATACATAATTGTTTATTATACTTTTGTAGACACCCTATCGTCAGCCATCCGAAGCGGAACAATGGGCGCCATATTTGGAAACGCTTACCAACGCCGAAATGGAAAAGAAAATTCGAGATCAAGACAGAAATACACGTCGGATGAGAAGATTGGCGAACACAACACCTGGTTGGTAATCTTTTTTTATTATGTATAGAACTATTTATATATGTTTAATATAAAAGAAGTCCAACTTAATAATACATATAATTTGAAATTCATTAATTATAAAACCCTAATAAAAAATAAACAAACTAAATAAATTCTATGCAAGATTTTCTGCGGTAAAAAATATAACACAATTTATTTTGTTTTTGCCTTATTGATAAAATAAATATATAGTAAATAGTACTTAAAGAATATTGTCATTGATATGGACAATATTTTTCATTTAATTTCATATAACATCAAAAAAGTACAATACTCGTACTCGTATACGATTTTAATCAGTATTTTAAATATACATTTTTTGAACAACACAAATTATATTGAAATATTTTTTATAACCTTTTGTAAATATATGGTATGGCTATTTTAATGTTTTGTTTGTGGGCAGTGTGCTTAATTTATAATTTTAATTTAGTTTTCCACCGAAAATCTAGTTTTTATTACACCAAATATTCTTTCACTTATTATTGTGGGAGCTCTTTACTAGTAATATTAATTAATGAACTTTATAAAAGAATTTTGGTTTTATCTTTTTTTTTGTTGTTATTTAATTAGGCATTTGTAATTTTTTTCTGTTAAATATTTCATTATATATTTAAGATGTATAATTATGCCCAGTTGATGACAATGCGGTTTTGTTTTTTTTTATATTATGATTGTTAAGTTTTATTATTATTGCATGTTATATTTATAATAACACATTTGAAGTAATAATAATGCCTTTCTTTTATACAATATAGACATTATTCATATAAATTCTGCATGAAAAGTTAGTTATTGCTTGACTAACAATATGTTGCTAGAAAAAAGAAAATGGCGAATAATTTTGTTTCTTTTTTAATGCGGGTTTTTAAAATCTAAATGTTGGATATACAGTTAAATAAGGCTCAATAATTTATAGCTGCTTGTATTCGGGCTACTTTTAATGCAGAATATTAAAAAATGTATTAAAGTAAGTGGACTGTTGAACTTTTTTCACATTAAAAGGTGTTTTTTCGAAATTCATTCGTTTCATTTTACGTGCTAATTTTTTATTTGGGTGATTAAATTGATACAATCTGCTTACCATTATTTTTTTATATATGGCAGCATTTTGGGATTTGATTGTATTATTATATTTGCATGGCAACAATTATATATTTTTATTTTGCATGTTAAATGTTAGTTATTAATTAATATGAAGATATTTATGACGAATAATATATTTTCATAAATTTATATTATTTTTGATTTAAGTAAATATAAATAGTAAATTTATATTTTTATGATGTTATAAAAGTTGCTATATAGAAAAAATATAAAGACTCATATATGTGTTTGGTATCAGATGTGTCGTTGAGCCGCGCCGTCAACCGCCTGATACGCGCTGACGAAGCCCTCTTCCAAACCACGCCGGAAAAGAGAAGGAAAAAGATTTAATCACTCAAATTTAACCTTGAAATATTAGAACTATACACATAAAAATAAACATAAAATACACTTAAAATTCACATAAATAAACACATAAATTCCATTTCATTGTACAACTTTTTACTCTATAAGTGTTGAATATGAAAAATATTTTTTAATTTATTAATTGATGTAATTTTTTATATATTCAAAGATAGAAAGAAGCATTTAATATATTTTCGGCCCCCATTTTTAAAAATAAAAAAAAAATGCAAAATCATTTTTAGTCTATAGGTTTTTTTATTTTTGTTTATTAGTTAATAGTTTTTTTTATATTACTTAAAAATAGTGTAATGTACTTACTTTAAGAAAGTAATATTTTTTTTATTAGCAAATACTATGATACTAGGGCCAGCATTCGCGCAGGGGCGCAAGCGTGCGTAAATGCGATAAAAATCAAAATTAAATCAGCCTCACGCTGTACACAGCAGGTTAGGCAGAGGGAACCTCGTGTTAAGACACTCCGTTCCCCACTTTCTACCGTATTCTGGACGCAGTGCGTGTTGAGTGGCGGAACTCAACGCAGCGCTTTACCTCGAAACCGGAGCGAACAAATGGAAATATAAATTTAAATTAATATTTCATTTCCTCGAGTGGGGATCGAACCCACAACCAGTCGCGATTACAGTGGCATTTCGTGACTGACTGGCCTCAATTATTATTGTACTGTTGTGCAGTCTAAAATGGATATACATTATATTATTTTATTAATATCTAAAGTAGAATTTAAATTAGCATTAGCAATTATCATTTTTTAATAAATATTATATATGCACTTGTTTGTTTAATTTTTCTTTGTGTCTCTTATTTTTTCTTTCCCCCGAGTAGGAATCTAACCCAGAACTGTTGCTTTAGAGTCCCATATTTGTGTTTCTGCGCCAATACGGCCTTCATTCTCTAATAAATATTACAAAACAGCAGTAATGGTAATAAAAAAATATAATTCTAATTTATTTGTTTATCTGATTGTACGCGAACATCTTCTGGACTACTGGGTAGAAGATCTGTAAATCTCTGACGAATAACCATAATAGACCAGTTTAAGGTAGAAAAATAAGAAAATGGCACATTAAAATCAAAAGTTATTGATTGTAATTAAGGCCAGCCGTGGCGAATGGGCTCAAGTCTTCTTCTTCCTGGCATTAATCCCGGCTATTACTAGGGTCTGCCTTCCTACTCAACCTACTCCACTTTGCACGATCTTTTGCGTCCTCGGTGTTTAGACCATTGGCTCTCATGTCCTGCATCACGACATCCTACCAGCGCTTCCTTGGACGTCCGGGAGGTCGCGCCCCAGGAACTGGTATAGCAAGGCACCTGCGTCCGACATAGTTCTTAGGCCGGCGAGTAACGTGGCCAAACTATCTCAGGCGACGCTCTTGGAGCTTATCCGCTACGTCACGGACCCCAAGACTACCTCTAATGAATGTGTTGCGTATGCGGTCAGACCGCGTTACGCGGCACATCCACCTCAGCATCTTCATTTCCGTGACGTGAAGCTCATGAGTGTGCCGAAATAGTGCCGGCCAACATTCGCTGCCGTATTAAACAACCGGTCGGACGATGCTCTTGTATATCAGTCCCTTGAGCTTGGGCGGTATTCTGCGGTCGCAGACCACGCCAGTGACCTCCCGCCATTTGGCCCAGGCAGCGCTTATCCGGCCATGGACATCGTGGTCGATGCCTCCAGACTCGTGCATAACGGATCCAAGGTACCTGAACTTCTCCGACTTAACGGCTGGTTCAGGACCTATAAGGATGGTGCTCGAGTCCCGGTTCCCGCAGGCCATGTACTCTGTCTTCGACACATTTAGTTTAAGGCCGCCGTTCTCAAGCGTACCCTTCCAGAGGTTCACTTTACGCTCCAGCGTCAGTCGGTTCTCGGCAATGAGTGCTATGTCGTCGGCATACATCATCAGCCATGGAGGCTGGTCCTGGATGTGAGCCGAGACAGTATCGAGCACTACATTGAACAAGAACGGACTAAGAGCCGAGCCCTGGTGAACCCCCACTGTAATCGGGAAGGGTCTAGTGTCGCCAACAGCAGTCCTAACCATAGAAGCGGAATCGTGGTACATGCCTCTGATAATCTCAATATAGGCCTCAGGGATCCCTTTGGATCGCAATGCCCACCAGATACACTGACGAGGCACACAGTCAAAGGCCTTCTGCAGATCTAAAAAGGCCACGTGCAGAGCTCTCCTTTTTTCCCTGTATGCCTCCATCAAAGTTCTGAGGGCGAAAATGGCGTCCATGGTGCCCGATCCTGGCTGAAATCCATATTGAGACTCAGAGACAGTACACTCTCGGCGGAGCCTGAAGTCGATCATGCGCTCGAAGAGCTTCATGGTATGACTCATAAGCTTAATGCCCCTATAACTACCACAATCTTGAACACTGCCCCTTCCCTTGTAAATAGGGGTAATAAAGCTAAGCCGCCACTGATGCGGCATCTTACCAGTGTTCAAGATATGGTTAAAAAGGTCAGTAAGCATGAGCACACCAAGAGAGCCCAACGATTTCCACGCTTCGATCGGAATGTCGTCAGGTCCCACCGCTTTTCCGTTCTTCATGCGTCGAAGGCAATTACGTGTTTCGTCAAGGGTTATTGGGGCAATAAGTCCGAGGTTAGGCGGTGGGTCGTGATGAAGACTGCATGGGTGCTGAGTATTCAGCAACTCCTGGAAGTAGCTTCTCCACCTCTCCTTCACAGAGGCATGACTACAGAGCAGCGTGCCCTGGGAATCTTTGACGCAAAGACATTTTGCGATATCTTGCGTCACTTTATCCCGGGAACGTGCCAGTTTGTAAATGAGCTTCTGCCCCTCCACAGTTTCAAGTTTATCATACAATGGTGACAAACTTTCACTGCGGGCTCTGGCTACAGCTCTTTTACAGGCACGTTTAGCTACTGTGTACTCCAGTCTGTCTTCAGGAGAGTTGGATTCCTGCCACTTCTTAAAGGCAGCCTTCTTTTCACGAGTCACTTCCTGCACCTCGTCATTCCACCACCATGTCTCCTTGTCGATGACACGTCCTCCCCTAGAAAGGCCAAGAACTCGCCTGCCCGCCGCAATGATTGCCGACTGAGCCCGATCCCAAGCATCCTGAGCAGTCTCGGTGGCATTCGAAAGATTATGACTTTTCACCTCTGCCAGGAAGTCGGTCTGCATCGGTCCATTCAGCAACGACCACTTGATCCGAGGGCTACGCTTCTCGGCTACTTTCTTCTTCGGAGAGACGTTAAAGTCCATGACAAGAAGACGATGTTGGGCCGTTAGGCTTTCGCCTGGAATGACCTTACAGTTAGTTACCCTGCCCATATGACACCGTCTGGTCAATAAGTTGTCAATTTGAGTTGAGTGAGACCCACTCTTATACGTGATAAGGTGCTGAGGATTCTTTTGGAAGAACGTATTCACGAAGGCCAGATCAGACGCAATACAGGTTCTCAGAATATTTTCTCCCTCTGCATTGTGAAGACCGTGCCCAAAACCCCCGTGAACACGTTTATACGGCTCAGCAGCCTTACCAACGTGACCGTTCAAGTCCCCCCCAACTAAGACCGCTTCGGTAGACCGTACAGCAAGTAGAACCCCTTCATACTGCTCCCAAATTGTCTCTTTTTCGGCCGCGCTCCATCCCGCCTGGGGAGCATAGGCACTGATTAAGTTTGTGGTAACGCCCTCAACCAGTACCCTCACCGCATCAAGCAGTCGGAGCGACGGTCAACTTTAAGGAGCCCACTCTTCAGAAAGCACTACCGTCACACCGTTTCTACCTGAAGGTGACCCAGTGTATATAAGCCGGTAACCCTGTTCGATGTTACGGAACTTATTGCCCTTCCAGCGTGTTTCCTGGAGGAAAGCACACTGGACCCGACGTCTCATGAGTATGGGCGCAAGTGTGCTAATGGAAATAAGATAAGTTGTGGGTTCGATTTCCACTCGAGGAAGTTAAATAATTAATATTTTAAATTCTTTGTTCTGGAAAATTGATGATCGTTTTATTTTATTTGAAATCACTGACAGTTTTATATGCTGTTGTTCACGACTGCTTTTAAACAGCTGTCAATGTATCTTTTAAACGTTAATTAAATATTGAAATTTAAATTAGTTTGCTAAAGTGAAAATAGACAAAAAATATATTTCTTTTTAGCTCCACGCTGTATTCCCACATAGCAGGGTAGGCAGAAGAAACCTGGACTTAGTGCTAAAGCACTCTGTAGCACTTCCATTCCCCTTCCCTTCCGATCCGGTCCAATACGGGCGAAGTAACAGAAATCGAATTTAATTGTAAATCTAGTTATAGATATAAAAAGGAAAGAAACTTAAAAATATCATAAATTAATTGTTTACAAATGTTGCGGACAAATAAGAAAAGGAAATTAAGAATTGTAACAAAAAGATAATGGAATGGAAAAGTGCTAAAATATGTACAAAAACATGAATACAAAAACATCAAAAGATAAAAAAGAATATTTAGAAATGATATTTGATTTATGAATCTTAGTTAAATACGTGACATAAAATATTAAACCTCAACATTTTATGTTATTATACGTTATTTTAAGCTTTATCTTTATTTCTGTTAGGGCGAAGGGATATCGTGTGACTGTAAGCGTAATGGCTGTGGGTTCGATCCTCGTTCGGGGAAATGTATGTGAAAAACCTTTACTTTTTTGTTCAAAGTGTTTTGTTCTTAAAGCGTTAAATATTTGTAATTAAAGCGAAGAATCAATCCTGTTGTATAATGGTTAAAGAGATGAAAAAAGGAAATCGTAAAATTTTCCTTGCTATAGCCATTTAGTTTTATTGTACCACAGCTTAAGAATTATATTTTATATTAATAAAAGTTGCCTCGTTACGAGAGCGGGAAGATGAAAGTATTCGTTTCCTCGGATTGGAATCGAACTCGTAACCTATCGTGTATAATAATATTAAAGTATAAGAAAAATATTTTGTATAGCCGACTGTACCTGTTGTCAGATTTATTTTGGCAACTTAGTGTGTGTCTTGTGTCATAAACATCTGAAAGTCATTTCCAAGTCACTATGCAGGCGAAATCGCTGGAAACAGTTAATTTTATTATAAACCACAATACACAGTGCCGATTTTAGCACTATCGGTGCCCTGGGCGAAGTTTTTTCGGCGCCCCCTAGCTAAAATTCAACCACATACAAAAAAGGGACTGGGTACAGTTAAAAAATATATATATTTAAAAAACTAATAAAATTTCACTTTTCTAGCCTTTAGTCCGGTCAATATAGACATTTGAAATAACAAAAATTCCCGGAGAGCCAAATATTGATGGAGACCTATAGTTTGCTATTACAAATCAAGTTTTAAAAGTCCCCACCGATCCTATGTGTGCTTAAAAAGTTATTCGAGGTCAAAGGTCAAAATTTGATGTTTTTTGGATTTTACTTGAATACCAGTTCCTGGAGCCTTTTGTTCACGGCGTTGCTCCACCCAAGCCACACACTCGGCGAGCGTGTGTTGCGCCTCCCCGCAATGGGCACAGTGGTGACACCGAGCGTCCGGCTCCTTGTCTGTGCGGTGCAGGTACTTGCCGAAACAGAACTCTTCGGTCACGCAAAACCAAGTTCGAGGCACATAGACCAAGATGTCATTTAATGTGCGTAATGGCGAAAGCGAAAGCTTGCTAAGCTGCCTTTGAGGGCGCCCAAAAGAGATGAATTTCGATCGTGCAGCTCCCAAGGTTCTCGCCGATTTTGGCGATATACTCGGAACTTGCTCTGGTATGTTGCCTTTTAAAGTACCTAGACGCTCGACTATACTACATAATTTCACATTCACAGGAACTCACATACGGATCCTGAGTACCTAGTGCCTCTGGCCCAGATTTGATATGCCTCGCGGTTAGTGCTAAGAATATAAAGTTCCATGCCCTGCAGAACCACGTCGGCAACGACATCGGCACAGGTATCAGGATCGTCGGAAGAGAAGCAAACCGGCTCTCAGGAATAAAATGAGCAAAATGTACGCATCGCGACCCAATCCCCCCTTTCCCCAATGGCAACCGTTACACGTATAGTCAATAATATACGCAATGCTATCCATACATTTGATAACAGTTCTTGTAAGTTGCGATCTTTAATAAAATTCAAAACATAAACGGGCAGACGCTTATGTGCGCTTATGTCGCGTTTATGTCGCGGCGCCCCCTATAGTCCAGCGCCCCTGGGCGGTCGCCCAGGCTCGCCCTACCCTACTGACAATACAGGTATAAAATAAAGAAAAATGCGTATATTTAATGCATTATTAATTTTAATATCCTAAACCTCACAGACAAAGTGCAAATACTTTACAAATGAATCTTCTTATAATAAAACATTTAACAACACAATGAACTGTGAAACATTCTATACTTAAGTTAAGTTTTCTTATTGTTTTCCTTAAGAAAACGTAAATAACTATAGTGGGATTTATTGGGCCTCAAAGCTCAACGGTTACTATAGGCGATTCAAGTTTTTGAGAAAAACATTCGTTTGCGCATGTGCGGGATCCACCAATGCTGTATGCATCAATAGTGTTGGGCAAACTGATAATTGTCGATTGATGAATGAATGATTTATGCTTTTTTTTAATTAAAAAAAATATATTTTGAAATTAATTTTGTTTGATGGTAGAGTGTTTTAATAATTGTTATAGCAACCTATAATATTTATAATCTGTATTGAATATTTAAAATAACTACATTGCTAATAATATAAATAGAATATAAAGTTAAGGAAAAAAAATACTTTAGAAAAAAATGGTAAACAGTTTTAGTTTTTAAAATTACGGACGATAAATTGAAATTTTAAATACGAGATAGGTAGGATACGAGGAGGGTGATATTTTAAGTATATATTTATACTTAAAATATCACCCTTGTCGATAGTTTCCAGCGCTAGGGTAGATAGCGAATCGCTCAGTGCGATAAAATGTTTGGAAGGAGCGGAGGGAAGCTTTCCATCCGAGCTCTTCTCGCGCCAACGGAAAATTTTAACTTTAAATTTGAAAGAAAATTTTAAAATTTCTTATAGTGTAATTTAAATATAAATGTTATATAAACTTTTTTTTATATTATTTAAAAGTGCTAATTAATTAAAGTTTTTAGTGATTGTGTTTGTGTATGACTTTTAAAATGAAATGGTTATTTTTGTGACTTATTCTGGAGAGAGAAAAATCTATGTAAGTATACTTGTAAGCTTGTATAGTATATAATTATTAATCTTAATAAACATTTCAAAAATAGATTTAAAAATATTTATATAAAAAAAAATGAATTCACATTAAGTCGAAGAAAATTAACAGCATTCTTGTAGGTATGTCAAATATATTTTTTTATTCTTATTAAATCAAATTGACAATCAGAATCTTTATTTAAAATAAACAAACAAGATATTATGTTAGCGTGATAACAATTACCAATTCACAAAAATATATTTTTAATATTTTTACACCAACAAATATTTAGTAGATACATTTTGTATCAGTAAGTAGGGATTATAGTAATAAGCTTAGTTGAAAAGATTTCCTAAACAACGAGTTTCTAAAATATTTTCTGGTAAAATGCTAATATTAATTAAGTACGGCCAGTCGTGCCGCAGAGGTACTGGCGTGTGACTTTTAACACGACAGGTTTTAGATTCGATTCTCACTTGAATCTTAACACTAGGCAGAGGAAGCCTAGTGTTAAAACACTCCGTTCCCCATTTTCGGCCGAATTTTGGAGGCCTCGCGTATTGAGTGGCGGAACTTAACACTGCGCTTTGTATCGACACCAGAGCGAGGAAATGAAAATATTGAATATTTCTATTCTTCGAATGGGGATTGCTCCCTCAACCTATCGCGTTGACAGTCACACTTTTTGTGTGTATTAAACTAATAATATTAAATAAAAAAATTGAACTAATTTTTATTCATTTAATTAATTAATATATTGGTTATTCGAAACAAACTGTATATATTTATATCGAATGATTAAATATCCTGAAGGAGAAATAAAGAGCATTAAAAGCTAAGCGTGGGATTTCTTATTGACAGTAATAGAATTTACTTTGTGTGCAGCTTCGTGAGCGAAATGAACTTCATTTGAATCGAAATTGAAAAAAGGGAACCCATTGTTCCCCACTCTCCACCTAATTTTCGAGATATTGCGTGTTGGGTAGCGCAACTCAACACCGCGATTTGTCTTTGTATACGAGAGCGAGGAAAATTAAAATTATTGGATGATTTATTTCCTCGAGTTGGAATCAAATTCATTACCGTCACGTTTACTTGTTGTGCCATTGCGTGATGAAAGCTTCACAAAAATAACTTCTTTTTATATAGAAAAGATGAGAGAATTAATTAAAAACAGCAAAAAAACTAGAAATACATTATTTTTACTAAATTAGGTCATACATTTATGTTTATATTTTTAATAAATTCACTTACAATACAAACATATCAATGTAATTGAATTATAACACTCGAAAGATATTCCTGAAAGATGCTAGTAGAAATAAAAATAGTTTTAGATTAGATTAGGGCTCTCGCATTGGTACTAGAAAGAAATAAAAATATCAAATAAATAATAATTCGTACCCCGAGTGCCACCTATTAGAGATTAAGGAAAATGCACTAATTACAGGAAAAGTATATATCCTTTCATATATTATGTATATATCATCAATCACTCCTATTCTTTTCTATAAGAAGCGATAGTTGTTATGCTAGGCGGTATTCTTCTACTTTCCTATATATATATATATATATATATATATATATATATATATATATAAATACGTCTATAATAATACTATAAAGCTGAGGAGTTTGTTTAATTTGAAGAAATCTTTGTGTTTGTTTTTGTCAGCTTCACGCTATATTTCACATGTGGTAAGGCTGAGAGAACCTAGTGTAAAGTCACTTCGTTCCTCAGTTTCCGCTGAATTTTCGATTCTTTCCATGTTGAGTGGTGGCACTCGACGCCGTGATATAATAAAGGGATGTTTTTACCTAACAATACCTTATATTAATTACTTTAAGTGAATTTATTCCTTTATAAATTGCTATAATTGTTTTTTTAATTTATTTTAATACATATTTTGGACCTATAAATCCAGAAAAATATGAGCATGTAAATATTAACACGATATGACTTTCATACGCCCTTCAA
Source organism: Heliconius nattereri (assembly GCA_013403645.1). Taxonomy (NCBI): domain Eukaryota; kingdom Metazoa; phylum Arthropoda; class Insecta; order Lepidoptera; family Nymphalidae; genus Heliconius; species Heliconius nattereri. The sequence goes on from JAAIXI010000223.1 coordinate 2,252,677, forward strand.
ATTCATGATCATGTTTTTACACGTAATATGTAGCGACGTGATAGTCTTAAGGAGAAAAAAGAGGCTTAAGACCCCCGTTTTACTCATTTCAGAGATTTTACTAAGCCTGCGAAATAAACAAAACTTTTTTTTTCGCTTAGTGGTGGCGGAATCAACGACCCGCTTGTCTTGTATAAGACAATTGTCATTGTGAGGGTATTTTACAGAAAATAAAATAATTATACCCACATAATTATTTATAGAAGAGGAAGGAAACGGCTGTAAATAGTGACGTTTTTGATGGATTGAGTCCAGTCCGCTCGACGGCCGCAAGCCGAGGTTCGAGCCCCGCGGGGGCACCCTTGCGTTGTCGACACCCCTTCAGGCAGCCACACAGTGCCTGCATACTCTCAGGGACAGAGTACCCTCTTCCCTCCCCACCCGGTGTCGCTGTAAAGGCCAATAGGGCTAACAGCATTAACCTCAAGACCGAAAAAAAATGGTATGAGTCAGTACGTCGTAAGGTGTAAAATTGTGACGGTGGTGGTGGTAGAGTATTTAAAATCAATGTCATTGTTGGAGTTACGCGTTTTAAAACGTGTATAAGTGGTTATAAGTGTAAAGTGTTATATAGAAACAGTGTTAAGTGTTAGAAGTGTGTACATGTGAAAGAGGAACAATAAATTATGGTTATTAAGTATTTTCCTATACTTACCATCTGACATTTTAATACTTGTTACCAGAGCTAGGAAATGAAAATGTTAATTATTTAAGTTCACCAAGTGGGAATCGAACCTACAACCATCACGTCCAGGCCAGGCCAAATCTAATAGGCGAAGGTGTTCTATACATGTATAAAGTAATTATATAAAAGACAATTATATATGTAATGTACTATAACTATGTATGTTAAATAAGTTATAAATGTTAATAACATAATTTAAAAAAAAAAAAAAACGTCGGTAGGGGTCTCATCCAACCCCTCTAGTATACGCTCTAGATATAAGTACAGTTTAAATTGTCCCAAAATTAAGTACGCCATATTAATAAAAAAAAAAAAAACTTTAATAAAATAAAAAAAGGCACGGGCAACTATACGCCCGTGGATGTAGCTGTTAAAATTAAAAAAAAAAAAAAAAGAAACTATCACGTCCTCAGTGCCATGACGACGTTTTATTCTATAGTTATACATTTAATGTAAAAAAAAAATATTTACCTAATGAGAAGTTTAATAAAAATATCCAATCAGGAGTTCAAGAATTAATTTAGATAATACGACGTATTTAACGAAAATGCTTTCGATAAAGTGTACTTTTTCTTCAGCAATTCTAAAACTTTTACTGCGAAAACTTCTATGAGAGCTAAACATGTTATGGGAAATGGTTTTATCACATAAAAATCTAATCAGTTCGTGATGGCGCAGCGGAGGTTCGTGTGAGTGTAAACGTGACGATTGTGGGTTCGATTTCCTTTTTACGGGAACAAAGTAACACGCAATGTTTTGAAAATTTGGTGGAAAATGAGTAACGGATGTCTTATCGGTGTTACTAGGTTCACTCTGCCTTTCCCGCTATATGCGGGATACAGCGTGAAGCTACGAAAAATTTTATTTTATTTTATTTTATTGTCTTTCTTTTTAACATTCATTTGTCACTTTCGTTCAAATGTTTGGAAATTAAAAAGTCATCAAGAGTGTACGTGGGAGAGGCCGTCTAACGCTTTCACTATTTCTAGGAATTAATAATTAATATTAGATTAAGGAACTTCGTGAGTTGTGAATTTCAAAACTTACCTAAATACATGGTATGATATTTAATCTAAATGAAATATTTTCTTTCTATTTTTATACAAAAACCTACAATTATTTTGTTTATAGCGATGTGCGAGGTGAAATAATCACATTTGTAACTTTTGTTAACTTCACGCTGTATCTCGCACATAGCATAGGGTAGGCAGAGTGAACGTGGGAAACTAATGTTAAACACTTCGTTCCCATTAAGACACTTCGGTTTCCCATTAGACGATAAGGTTTTTATTTTGTTTTTCAAAAACGTTAACCACTTCTGATTTTTAACAATAATACCTACGAATACATAAAATTTCATATCAATTATTTAAAGTAATTATTTTGTACGTACATATTTGAATATACTGGGTTTGGAAAGGGATGAAGAGATCGTTTTCAAATAACAAAAAATGCCTACAAATTACTTCATTAAAAGATTTATCTTTGTATATTTATATCAGACATAAGCTTACCTGTTAACTCGGTAATTAAAACATAAAATAAAAACATGTTTATTTTATTTTAGCTTCATGCTATATCCCACATGAAGCAGTAGGAAGAAGGAGCCTAGTGTTAAGATACTCTGCTCTTCTTCTACAAATCTGTAGGCATTGCGTGTTGAGTGACGGAATTCAACGCCGCGTTTTGCCTCGATACCAGAACGAAGAAATTGATTGAGTGTGTTGAGTGGAGAAACTCAACGCCGCTCTTTGCCACGTCACGTGTCTTTATACTGAGGTCTCTCTGCAAGCTCTGCAGGCTTTATACTGAGGTCTCTCTCAAGTAATTTATGAGGGGAGCTTAAAAAAAATAAAGTCATATTTTAGATTTTTCTTTCGGAGTTGTGTGAAAGTTTAAAAAAGTTGCCATCAAAATCAATATTAATTGTAATAACGGAATAAGATAAAAATATAACGTGAAATTACTTATACCAGAAAGCAAATTACAAAACAAAAAATAAACAATGCAAGCAACGGGAATGCTTTTATTCATTTTAGTAGTTCCATTCATTTTACTGGTTTTATTCCATTTAGCGGCTTCATACAAACATTTAATTAAGAGTACCAAAAATTACTTCAACCATGAATTGCAACAGCTTGTATTGAATAAAAATATGGAGCTAAATTAGAATAGCTGTATTCTCAATCTATTAATATTTAAACAAAAACCAAAAAAATAACATTTTATACTAAAAAAAACATTTATATTATGAACATTTTAATTACCGGTAACTGAAGAAGTAGTCTTACTTGTTGTAAATTTATCCGTATTGTACGCATTAATATTTATTTTTATTTATTTAGTTATTTATTTAAACAAGTAACAATTTGTACGATAAAAACCGCATTAGTGATACACTGTGTCGCGACTATTAACCCCCACCTCCCTAGCGTTGCTTAGGTACTATCAATATACAACTTACTAACTATTGTATATATATGAAACAAAGCAAAAATTTACAGTGAAATACAAAAAAAAACTCTTAAAATAATATAAAAGTAAGTGGGTTTGTGTGTGTGTGTGTGTGTGTGTGTTTATGCCAGTGTGTATGTGTGCGTGTGTGCATGTGTGCATCTGAAATTTAATAAGATTTTCAGTGTCTCTATAATTTAGTGTTAGAAGCCAATTATACAATACAATTCTACACCTTCGTAACGTTAGGCGGTAGATTTTAAGATATTCATTGACTTTATTGTACAGCTTTGGACTCAAATAAACGTAATGCTTATTTGAGGAGGCCAAACGTCTTTTTCAACCGGACATAATCTATTATTATTGCGTTTAAAATTTTCATTATTCTGGTTGTAAAATATTTTTTTGTGTTTCCGTAAAATAGCGAGCAAGATAAACAATTGTCTAACAGTCAGTACATTACAAGTTTTATACAAATCTGCAGTTGAAAAGCGCCTAGGTTTGTGTGTGTTGATAAAATAATGTAAAAAAATTCTAGAGTTACATTTTGACTCTCGGTCCATTGTTAAATTAGCAGTAATTCATACTATAAGTAACAATCGATTCCCCCTCGGATTCGATTCCCACTCGGGAAAATTAAATATTTTATATTTTCATTTCCTCGCTCTTATAACGAGGCAAAGTGCGGCGTTGAGTTCCGCCTCTCCATCCCATGCCATACCTAACCAGAATACAGCAACAAATCAACAAACTTACAAAACTGACTGACTAGCATGACTGACACTATCACAGCACAAAGAAAGCCATACTAAAAGGTTTTAACTGTAAAAACATAACAACATTTCGTTACGAAAGGGAAGTTAATATAAACAATTCAGTTAACGGAATCACGTTAGCCTGCGACTGTCCCGATCTCTGTCAGGATGGAAATTGTAATCAGATTATCTGGCTGTATAGGACGTGTGCTTCAAAATGTTGAACTTCAAAATGTTTTTTCAGCTGTTTCAGAATTTAAAGCTTATTTTTCATGGATTTTCTGTTTAAATTAATCCTAATTAAGATTTCTTTAGGTTTTAGGCGCAAGATAACAGCGAAGAGATGAAAATTATTTAAAACCTTTAAATGGAATAGATATTTATTATAAGGGAACTTAGTGGTAAGATTACAACTAGGTTCCCTTATACCCAATTAAACATAATTGGGTCACTTAATACCCAATTATGTGAGAAAAAGCATGTAGCTGTCTTTTTTTATTATTTTTAATATAGATACCAGGGTTTGCAAAGTAAAAGCTTGGTATATAATTAAAACTTTCGATTAATTTAATAATAGGTACTGTATATATTCTGTGATTCGTTTATGTTTGGGAAAATCTTTTATATGGGGACATAATATGGGGAGCGAAAGTGTCTTAATAGGTGCTAAGTGTCGTCACACTACGTACCCATTAAGACACTTTTGCTCCCCACTTTCCGCCGAATTCTGGTGGCATTGCGTACTGAGTGGCGGAACTCAACGTTTTGCTTTCCTTAGTTACCAGGGCGAGGAAATGACAATGTTAAATATTTCATTCCGTTCCGGAAATCGAACCCATAGATAATACCACGTGAAACCACGAGCGCTACACTAGTTATTCTAAAAAGCAAATACCTTCACCAGCAATGGGAACCTGAGTTAAGTGATTCTAATTAAAATAAAACGTGCTTCTAAAGCCCCTACTCCTACTTTAATGACTTTGTGGTTTATCTTTCACCTTAATTACACGATCTTGTTTCATTATTTGGAATGTAAAAAGTTTTTGTAACTAGCTTATGAAAATGTTTAACAAATTAATTATATTACTGTTATTGTTTATATGCGAGGTCTTCGTAGCCGTGCGTAAACGTGAAGGCTGTGGGTTCGATTCCCATTTCGGGGAATAAAATATTTAATATTTCCTTACCCTGGTATCCAGAGGAGGAGGAGGAGGAACAAACCCAGTGTTAAGACACCCTGTTCCTATTAAGATACTTCCGTAGAATGGAAGTCGGTCTTTCCACCAATTCTCTAGACTAACTCTCGCTCACTCCGCATTTACTTTTTCTTCATGTTTGATTATATAAATATATTTAAGTACCAAAATAAACAAAAAGACTGGAATATTATTTGGGATGTGACGATGCACAGCATCTGTGAGAGGGCGCCGTATACTTCCCTTTGATTATCCAATGATTTTCACTTCCGGTTGCTGTTTTCGACCAATCAGCGATTCGCCGGAAGTCACGTGGTCCCAGGTGGTAGGGCGCCGAGACGTAGTAAAGGCGCTACTACGCTTCTTATCTCATAGCGTCGTTATTTCCCAATAGAGTAACGTCGTTTAAAAGTGAAAGTGCTGTGATAAGTGTAGTGTAGGAGGTGGAATTTCTTCACATCGTGAAGCGGATTTCTATATCGGGCCTACTCCTGGGAAGGCCTCCAGCAAAGATGTTCATCCTCATCAGAGAATTTGTTTTTGTGAAATTCAAAGGTAAAAAAACTGGACAACGGGTGAGTCATTTGAACCTCTTGTTTAACAAGTATCTACATGCATGTAATACTGTTCTATTGCTTGGTATTATATATACCTATACTGTAGTGGATTCTGAGCTTCACCGAACAAGGCTGTGTTAGAACCTACAATAAGGTTAGGTATATGTCTCAGATTTCCAGCAGTTATGGCCCAATTTTAATCAACTAACGGGCAATGCAAAGAGCAAGAGGACTCATCGCTTGTCTAACGCTCTTGGAGACGTTCTCAGCATAATACCATGCAATGTTTATAAACGGAGTTTACTAAATAAATCGGTTTTCACCGAGTTTACTTACTTGTATATTATCTATTAATACACTACCTTCATTTAAATGCGATATATTCGTTAGGAGCGTATCCTGAGCGAGTTATCAAATATATAAAAAAATCTGTTCTCATCATATATAAAAAGTCTTTCTATTTTTAGATAATCTTTTTTATTTATTTGTAGTAGAATAATTACTAACTTTGTTTAATTGTTATATTCATTGGGAGCGTATCCTAAGCGAGTTAACGAATAACAATGGGTAAATCTGCGTGGGAGTTTTTTCTGGATTCTTTTTTGACAATTATAAGCGAATACTCGGAAGAATTAGATAAGGATTCCAAGACACTTTCAAAGATTCCAGACAAGAATCAGGATCTTCCGACCTAGTTGGCTGAAATAACAAAACCTAGTCTTGTTAAGTGTTACAAACACGGAATATCGGAGGTTAATTTTCTCAATCCTGGAGGAGTGAGGATAAAGGAATTGTGGATTTGCTGCTTATTCGTGGTTACTGCCATCGCTATGAACGTCATAACATTTAGCAATGGGCATCATCGTATTTAGCAATCACGGGATCTTTTGTATGGCCTCTGCGGCATACATTCTATTCTATAGGGACTCGGGCTTTCGCTTGACATAAGGTATGTCCAATTTTTTAAAGTGCATTTATCCGTACATTAGAGCTTAAAAAAGCTCGGTACTTTTTTAATGGACAAATTTAAAATGCTCTCAATTGTACGGGGGGGAGGGGCAGTTACTATACGTATATATGTATAAGGAGGCTGCCTCTGAGCGTATCGGAGACAGTGGCTGATGGTTTGGGCTCCGTAGGCCCTTCCCGGTTAAATGGCGGGAATGCATCTGGCCATTTACCTCCATGCCACAAATAATCCTTTTTAAATATTAAATAATAATAAGATTATTTGAAGCAGTTAGAGACCCTCGTCAACCGTGCAGGCATCAAAATTGAGAAGCATGCGTTGAGCATAAAAATCTAGCACATTTAATTATACATTAGCAATTGTCAAATATGAGTGCATACCAATATTCTGGCCTTTTCGCCGAGTGAGAATCCGGCGACTGGTAACACAAGCCCAGAACTTAGTACAAGAGTCTTGCATGATTATTAATGACTTTATCTAAATGTAACCGTATCTTTCTGTATACATTGTGTTGAGAAATACGGAGGCTGCCTCTGGGTATATCGGAGACTGGTGTAGATGGCTTGGAGCGTTCTCTGTGCCATCTCTGGCTTTATCCAATAAGGATTGTCAAGCGGTTCGAGAAAGCAATGATAGAAAATCACATTCGACAAATGATAAAGCAAAAAGTTTGATATATGGATTGTTAAGTAATGGATAAAAAGAAGCAATGTGTCTAAAACTAAATTAAAAACTGACTAAAACAGTAGGTTCAAGTCCACATAAGTATTATAAAAAGTCGCCGAAAGTTTCTTTAGGCTTATTTGGCATTATCGTCGTGCAAGTGAGTGCACATTCCCGTGAGTGCTGCTGCATTCGTATTTAATACCTGACGTACTATATAATAGATACTGTGAATCCCTGCGGTGCATCCCAGTAGTCATCAGAATGGAAGCTAATGTAGTGAAAGAAATCTATAATCCAGCTAGAAGAAAAGCATCCAGCTAAAAAGCGAAGGCGACTGATGTTAATATTTGGAAAAAGAAGCAAAATTTGCATCTAAATAGAAGGAAATGTTAGTAAGACGCAGGAGAAAGAGGAAAAGAAGGGAGTTAAATAATGCAGAAGGCAAATTAAGACCAAATTAGAGTCGTCAGTTGGGCCTATCAAGCAGTGAATTGTATTGTATTACGACCTTTTATTACTAAGTTGTTGGATACCATAAAGTATGATTCACAATAATTCTGCAAAAAGACTATCAAGAAGTTTAATTCATTTTTTGTAACTTTGGTTCCAAAGCTGAAGAAAGCTAACGAAAATAATTGTCTTCATGGGACATGAGGGCCGTGTAAAGGTTACATATATACCTTGACGATATCCACGTGCGTAACGTAGATATTCCGCCGCATATTGCCATGAGTTTTGCATAAACTGAACCTGGCTAGCGAGGTACACACGTAGGCGCAACTCCAATATGGCGGAGAGCATGTTGGATGTCTACGACATCATTAAGTCCCGGGAAATCGGACGTTTAAACTGAGTACATCTGTATTTTTATGAAGTTATAATACTCAAAGTTTGTGATAATAAAATCAAGTTTTGAATTTTACAAATGCAAAGGTTGGACCAGTTTAACTCTTAATTGGGAAAATAATTGGAACATATTATTGGGCTAAGTACATAGTATTTTATAGAGCATTCTACTAAATGCTCTAGAGTTATTAATGTGTTGTACTAATGGCATCAATTACAAGGTAAAATTTACTCTGGTAACTACTTCAGCCTGTCCTCGTCCATTGCTGGATATAGGCCTCTCCAATGTCACGACACTGAGCTCGATCTTCAGCTCTTCGCATCCAACCGTTGCCCGCCACTTTGCGGACATCGTCACCCCATCTAGCGGGAGGACGTCCTACACTACACTTGGCGAGGCGTAGTAGCTACTTTAGAACGTACTCTACTCTAGAGCAAGTAGAGACGCTACTTGCTATACATTTATTATAATTGTTAAAAAAGGAAGTATGGTGTTGGTTGCCGGTTCTATCTATGACCTGCTGTCTAAACCGGAGATAGTTTCCAATAGACCGGACGACATTTTCATTGGCATTTCGATCCTGCTCGTACTTCTAACATCATATTTCGTTTAGAAATATTTCGGTGAAACAGGTGAGACCTGTTGAAAATTACGCTCTAGAGACGGTGGTGTCATCCTAAGAAAAATGTTTTTCTAGGTTCTACATTAAGAAACTAGCTAGACCACCGGAAACAGGCTACAAAAGGTAACAATTTTGTTGTGTAATTTAGTGGGGAGGCTAAGCAAGGGGTTCATGAATAATAATCGATATTTATATAAACAGGTTATTAAATCAATATCAAAAGAAGTGAGAACGTCTAGCTTTATTATTTAGACGGTTATGAAAGCTTCCTTTCCTACTCATGCTTATCAGCGAGTTGCGAAACATCTTTCAAAATCTGTTTGTGTGCAGATTATAAGTAAATGCAATAATTGAAGTAACATTATTTTAGCTCCGCTTCCGACAAAGCGATTATTATTGAATTAAAAAATTAAGCAGTTTACAATTCTTTGTTTCCCAAATTGCTTATATATAAAACAATGTTACTCATGTTTTTTGTGGTTTTACAGATCAATTTATCTGAATGTATCAGAATCTATTTATACTATCATTCTGATTTAGATCCCATAGCGTCGTGCGTGGTCACCAGGAGTTATAAACACGTCTCTCACAGATGCTGTGCATCGTCACATCGCAAATAATAGTACAAGTTTTACATAACAATAAAACTTGTATTATTGTGGAGAGACGATGCACTTCATCATTTTAAGGCTCCTGGTGAGAATCTGCTATGAGGTAAGAAGCGTAGTGTCGCCCTTTCTACGTTCCGGCGCCCTACCACCTGGGACCACGTGACTTCCGGCGAATCGCTGATTGGTCGAAAACAGCAACCAGAAGTGAAAATCATTGGATAATCAAAGGGAAGTTTACAGCGCCATCTCACAGATGCTGTGCATCGTCTCTCTACAATAATACAAGTTTTATTGTTATGTAAAACTTGTACTATCATTATAAAAAATCTTATATTAATACAAATATCTTAAACTCAAATTAAAAATATATATTTTGACTTAATGCCCATCGCAAGTATTAGCATTTTTTGAATTGATTTAAAGGGGCAATCTACTTATGCGGGGCGGCATTTTCCTCTAAATTAGCTATTTTGTGGTTTATCTTTGTTTGATTAAATTTTTTTTGAGACTTTATTTTTTACTAACATTGTGGGTTAATGGGAACGGAGTGTCATAGCACAAGGTTCCCAGGTTCCCTCTGCTCACCCTGCTATGTGCGAGGATACAGCGTCAAGTATGAAAATAAAATAATACAAACATTTTGGCATTTTATTTCTCGAGTCATATCTCGAGACGGTTCTAAGTTCGATACTTATTCCGGGCAGTGAATTATTTTTTCTAAAACTAAAAGATGTGTGCCTTGCACGAGAATCGAACCAACTACCGATAGATTTTTTATATTTCAGTATTCTATATGAAGCCCAGCAAAAGGATTTTAATGTTTCGTTTTCCTATAGTATAAAACAACCGCTTCAACCTTCTATTTCTATTTTCGATATAAACATTTGCTATTATTTCAACGTTTCAAATTTCTCGTTTGTATTCAGTAACAAAATATTTATTTTAAATATTAGAATTTACAATTTAACAATTCAAGAGCCATTGTGATTCAGTTATTTAGATATGATATCGTATATTGCTTGTAATTTGATTTTACCTTGGATTTTTTGGTTCATATTGCCGGCGGATTTGATCTGGCTGGATTCAGTAGAGTTCATGAAGTATATAATATTTCTAAATAAAAAAGGTAGTGAGACAGTGACTCACTCAGCAACGAACCTGGAGAAAATGACGGAATTTTAGAAAAACCAGCAGCTATTTATACAAGTAAAATAATTTACGGCGTTCAATTTCGCCAATTAACACGTTATAAAAGTCGGTGAAAAGCGGAGAGTGAAGTGCCTCCCTCTGTATAAGCTGCTACGTGTGGGATACAACGTGAAGGTAAAAAATTTTTTTGGTTTTATTTTTGGTCAGCAGATTTTCTATTCACCTAGTAAAAAGGTGTAAAAAAGATATAACAGAAGTCATCGGGATGTGAATATTTTTATGGCCTTTTATTATTATACATTACCCTTAATGTCTTCAGCTAACTTTGAGAGCCTGTCATCAGGAAAACGAAATTGGAGACGTCTAAAATCGTCTTCTTCATGAGTCAAAGAAAACTTGGCTATTTTGGACATACTAGTACTAAGAATACATTTTGGTCTGTGATCGATAGACCTCGTTTATCGTTAGAGCGTACAGTCAAGAACTCTTCAGTTACGAATAAAACTATCATAATATAAATAACTAAATAGTTTTGTATTCTTTGTATTGTTGGGAATTTTTTCTTGAAATTATGTCAGAATTTGTTGGTCCGGCAGTATGTAAGGCTGCGATTTAGCTATGTAAGAATGGATTTAAAGTTAATCTGTAATTTCATATATTTTATTAGTACTTAAATGATAAGAATACGGATTTTGGTAGATTTTAATCTAAAATTATTACCTTAGAAATTACTCTGGAAAATTAATCCAAAAATAAAAAAAATCACATCTACGTATAATTACATTCATATTATCGTATTTTTCCTTTCTCCCTCTTAGAGCGGAATGGGTAAAATGGAACTAAATGTTAAAACATTCCATTCGTTACTCTCCGCCAATTTTTAAGAATATTGCGAGATTATCTTGTCTCACTCAGCTTAACAAATGAAAATAATTAAAATCAGTATCTTTCCATATTTTAATCGAATGTAGAACCATTGTACTATACCTGCCCCAATTGTAAGACAATTGGGGCAGGTATAGTACAATGACATAGACATTCAATATTAAAAAAATAATAATTCATTCCTCTGATCGGGGATCGAACCCACAGCCGTCGCGTTACAATCCCACCCTTGTCCACGACTCCACGTCGTCCACCGCTACTGTATTCAATACAATCATTATATCCATATTACTACTGTTTACACATTGCTTAACGAAAATTCAATAACTATAACGACAGGACTTCGTGGCTCAGCGGCACAAGGTGTGACTATAACGCGACGGCTGTGGATTCAATCCCCACTCGAGGAAGTGAAATATTTATTAACGTTTATATTTCCATTCCTTCGCTCTGGAGTCGAGGCAATGCCTTCAAAATTCAGCAGAAAGTGGGGAACGGAGTGTTTTAACACTAGGTTCCCTCTGCCTACCATGCTATGTGCGGGATACAGCGTGAAGCTGATTTGATTTTGATTTTAACGACAGTGCATTGACCCCTATGTAATTGGTTGGAGTACAATAAATCGCACGGTTTACGGCACAGCAATAAAGACGAACAACTCATTGTCTCGAGGATTAAGGTGGAGATGGAATCGGTGTTTCATTAGAAATGTATTATATTTGTATCGGTGTTATCTCAGCAGTGTTCGTATTCGTATGTTTTGCTTATAGGAATTATGTGCTTAGGATGTATTGGTGTTAGAATTTTATTTAGGATTTCTTTTTATTTACTTTAACAAATATTGGCAGTTAAAAAGAGTGGCCATGAGTTTCTTTGCCTGGATCTTCTCATGAGCTCAACTATTTGAACGGGCTTTTTTCAAGTCAAAATTGCATATTTTCTTTGGCTATTTTGTTTTTCATTGTTTTTTACTTTTTTGACATGTCCAAGTAAATGTAAAGCATTTTTATGGGATAAAGATATTTTAACTTTGACTTTGACTTATTTTCGAGCATTTTCGTTAATGTGACACCGGTTGGGTAGGGAAGAGGGTACTCTGTCCATGAAGAAATGCAAGCACTATGTGGCTGCCTGTGAAGAAGTCGACGACTGTAAGGGTGCCCCCTGCGGGACTCGAACCTCGACTTGCCTCGACTTGCCTGACTGCGAGGATTTATGTTAGACAATTGTTATTTATTAACTTTTAAAGTGACTTATTTAAAAGGAGGAAGTTCTCAATTTACCTCGGATTTTTTAACTGGGTGTACCGATTTTGATGATACTTTTTTATTTGAAAGCTGGTGGAGAGTTAGTATAGTTCTAATAACTAAATTCATATAAGTCTTAAATTTGCATAGTTTACTGTTTGACATCTGTTTTTGGTTTAAAAATTCAGTTCATAATTAAAATATTTTTTTAGAAGCTTTTTTTTAAAGACTTGAACAACTAAAGAAGTACTAAACCCCCAAGTCTTAAATATGCCTATATATAGATATAATTTAAGACTCAACTGGGCTAAAATAGCGTTATAATTTGTTTATTAAATTATTTGAAATATCAAAACTCAGCTAAATTATTTCCAAGTCAAGTGGTTACACTTGTTGGGAAGTTTAATTATTGTAAATGTTCGAATCAATCCTTCCACGAATAATATTAGTTTATATTAACTTACGTAGCCGTGAAACAAGCTGTTCCTTTCATTTTATTTTGGTTTTTTGTGGAAATATAAAGAAAAAATATATGTATATGATTATGATTTTATGTATACTATTATATATTGGACAGAGAAAACCTAGAGCACTTTTATAACATTTTAAAAGTATTAATTATTATTTCACAATTACAAAAGAAAAGTATTTTTCAAGACAAATTCCAAAGGGCATATTCTCTAAATAAGTAGTAAACCTAGAATACGTTCATTCGCTTTCCGCTTTTAAATTAAATATTAAGTGGTGGAGTTCAACGCCGGCTTTTGTCTTGCCAGAGTGGTCAAATTCAAATAATTGGAACAGAATTTAAATCATTTTTCCAAAGAAGACTAGAAGATGAGAAGACTCTCATGGCTCAGAAGCTCACAAGCGTGAGACTGTGAACGCGACAGTTGTAACTTCGATTCCTACTCGGGGCAATAAAATGTTTAATATTTACGGCGGTTGTGGGTTCCATCCCCACTCGAGCAAATAAAATAATTATTTACATTTATATTTTCATTTTTGCTCTGGTAACGAGGCAAAGCGTGAGTTGCGCCACTCAATACGCAAAGTGTAACGAAAGGAGATAGATTGTCTTAGACTGGGTTCCCAGGTTCCCTCTGCCTACTCTATATATATCGTGAAGCTACATAAAAATAAAATAATATTTGTTCAAATGTTATTGGCAACCGTGCCATGTAAAATTTTACTTTATTATAAAACGTGAAGTAGATCTTCAAGTGAAAAATTCTTTTTTCACTTCGTATAAGTACACTGCAGAATCAGAAGGACGTTTAATTTGAAAATGTTGGCAAGAATTCCTTCCGGCTCTTTCAAGCATTTAGTGTGATCGATAAGGACTAGTAAGGCCGTTGTGGAACAGTGGTACTTCATCTGCTACCGACAGTTTTAGCTTCGATTCCCATTCGGGGGAATTATGAAATTATTCTTACTTTTTGACTCTGCTAAAGAAGACTTAAGTAGTTTCGCTTTCAAAATTGGGCGTAGAGTGAAAAACGGAGACTTAAAACACAAGTTTCTCTATATCTACACTGTTATAAATGTTCTATGCAATACGCAATGCCCCAGAATTCGGTGTAAACGAGGAGTGGTGATCAGATTATCTTAACATTCGCTTAGACACTCGCAAGGAAATACGAATGACGTCAATCATCAAAATCGGTCAACCCATTTGGTCTAAAACGCCACCAGACTTATTAGACACAACCCTCCTTTGTACCACGCAATCGGGTAAACAGGAGATATTTTCTCTATTTTTTTACATCTAAAAGTATGGTCTGGTAGGAAATTTAAGACGTCAGCTTAATATAATTAAATTCACTAAGTTTATTACAGTACCTACATACAATTCCTAATTAGGTTGTTTTAGCGATATTATATGTTAATTATTACATAATTGAGACATGACTAGCAACTACGATATATCATATAGATAGGTATTTAGAGAAATGAACAATAATATACAGTAGTATAATCATTTAATTAAATTATTGTTTACTCTTAATGTCCATGATTTTTTATATCGTCGCAAAATGTATATATATATACTTTGAAAATAATTATACAACCCCTATATTGGGGGTCAGTCGTCGTCGTATTCTGCAGAAAATGGGAAACGAAGTGTCTTAACACTAGGTTCTCTCTGCCTAGCTCGTTTCGTGCGGGACACAGTGTGGAGCAAACAAAAAATAACAAAATTTCTTAAAAACTCTTTAAAATTCTTTAAATTTTAGAGATCTTTCCATATTGTTTTTCAAATATGTTATCTCCGCCGCCCTCTACAGTAACCTAAGCGTCGTTCATTGTATAGCTGAACTTAAGACCCTGAGCTGAGGACAGCTCGTTTGTCATCTGTCACTTCCTCTCAACAAGAAATGGCAGCGTTAAGTGAGTGCGATATAATATCAGTTTCACACAAAAGCCTTAGAAACAACGCTTGGTTAAATATTTTATAATAAAATTAAATAAAATTAAATCAGCTTCACGCTGTATACCGCTTAATAAAGTAAGTAAATTCAATTCCTACTCGAGATTACTAAATATGTTCATTTCCTTGTTCTAGTAACAAGGCAAAGTGTAGCGTTGAGATCTGCCACTCAATACGCAATACCTCCAGAATTCGACAGAGAGTGGGCAAAGGAAGTGCCTTAATGGGAACGGAGAGTCTTAATATTAGGTTCCCCGCTTATCTCTGCCCAGCCTGCTATGTGCGGGACACAGTGCTATTTTTAACCGACTTCTGTAAGAAAAGGAGATTATCAATTCGACTGTATTTTTTTTTTTTATGTTTGTTTCCTCGTAACTTTTGACTGGGTGAACCGAATTTGGATTTTTTTTTGTTTGAAAGGCGAAGCTTCCCGAATGGTCCCATTTTTTTTTGGTTCCTGTCTGACAATGGTATCTATGAAAAAATCACATAAGTCTTAAATTTGCATTAGGTATGTGCGCGACAAATAGACGAATAAGTCAATGTCGCGCCAATCGATTTTGATGATTCTTTTTTTATTTGAAAGGATACACTTCTAGGATAATTTGGTGAAAGTTTGGTTAGGTTCCGATTATGAAATCCGGTGAAAATTTAGAAAGTTTGTTTTTTTTGGTAAAAAGTTGATTATACTGTAATAGTTACAAGCAAAAACTTTTTAAATTGATGTCAGAGGTGATTCCTGATCGTTGCATTTCTTTTCAACCAACCTCAAAAAAGAGGATGTTCTCATTTTCAACCAACTTCAAAAAAGGGAGATTCTCCATTCGCCCGAATACTTTTTATGTATTTTCTTGTCAATATACCAAAATGTAACTTTGCACAAAAATAATAACTAATTAAATGAAGTTTTACTTAGGACAACCACAGCCACTCGTTGACAACCACTCCCACGTTTAAGAAGCATCATTTTAAGATCTACCCATCACTTAAAATCGTAAAATAAATTAATTTTTAATTAACAAAACAAATACCGACTTCTCACAACGAACTAAAAAGTGAAAAATAATTATACAAAGATTTTATAATTTTGAAGTCAGTGTCAAGCTAATGCTACAACACCTTTACTACAATATCTAATTACTAAGCCTGTTTGTTTTACTTGGCACCGACTTTTTAGTTCGTTGTTAGAAGTCGGTTTTTGTTTTTGTTAAAAATTAATTTGTTAATTGAAAATTTAATATATTTCCAACTTTTCTGCAGTGTCTAAATCAATTTCCTCTTGTAAAAGCGTACTCCTCAGTCGCAAACCGTAGTTCCGGGAGATGATTAAATTAAAGGTCCTCAATCTATACCTTTAGAATGAGCTGCTAAGACTCGCTGAAGTGCGACTACTTACTTCTGGTTATTTGACTGCTGAATGGAAATATAGAAGTAATATAGAATTGTGAATTAAGTATTATAAGACGATATTATATATAATTGTAACGAGACAGTTGTGGGTTCAATCCCCACTTGGGGGAATGATTTGTATTTTATTAATATTTTCTTAGCACTAGATTCCCTCTACCTACCCTCCTACATGCGGGATACACTCTTGTAATTGTTATTTGATTACTTATTATTATTTAAATTAAAGAAAATTCAAATAATTTACCTTCTTCTGCCACTCAACAATCAATGCTAAAAAATTGGCTCATGTAAATGGGTTAATTTTTTAGGATGGGCACCAAACTGTTCTGGGGTAGGCACAGACCATCGGAACCCACCTCTTTCTACGCCCATGAGTAAAGGTTCGTAAAACTCTTGCGAATCGAGGATCAAAAGGATTACTCTTAATCCGGACGAGTAAAATCCTTTCACCCTCACCGAATCTTGATTTAAGTCAAAACAAATGTGATCTTTTGTTAACAATAGTTTTCTAATAATACATTGTTTCTATATATTTTTTAGCTAATATAATCAGCTTCACGGTGTATTCCGTACACAGCAGTATGGGAGGTAGGGGGAACCTAGTGTTAAGACACTCCGTTCCCCACTTTCTGCCCAATTCTAGAGGCATTGCATGTTGAGTGGTAGAACTCAACACCGCGCTTTGTCTTGAAACCAGAGCGTAATTAAATAAATATTTCATCTCCTCGAGTGGGGATCGAACCTACAACATAAGTTTGTAATGAGTTTTTTTTACGAAATATCTTTAAATTGTTGATTTTTAGATTTTTCTTTGTTTTTAAACTTTAACTTTGTGGAAAATTTAATAACTATAGGTGCACGGGAAGTACTCTATAGGGTACTTCAGTGGTTAATTCAAAGAAATCGTTGCATAAATACTCGTGTCTATTAATTACGTTGACTTAGAAGCTCATTTTTTCTGTGCTTGAAGAGATCATAGATTTCCATGCTATACGGGTTCCGTTTTTACCTTTTGAGATAAAGGACCCTAAAAATAATATAAAAAAATTAACGCATGCAAAGAAGTAGAAAATGTTGTTATTAAAAATTAAATAATTGAAAACTCATTACTAGAAAACATTAGCTTGAAACAGCAACTTTAGAAGTTTATAATTAATCATTTATGAGATAAGCGTACAAGAGCATCAGGGCATACTCTAAGAATTTCAGCAAGTTAGCTTTTACAGCTTTTCGTATTTACGAATATAGTAGTATAAGAAAATTATATATCAGGAATGCTTATATCTTTTTTATTTTTTAGCTATATTCCGCATATAGCAGAGGAGGTAGAGGGAACTATGGAACCTGGTGTTAAGATACTCCGCTTCCATTAACACACATCCGTTTACCATTAACATACATGCTTTACCTCTATGCCAGAGCAAAGAAATGAAAATATTAAATATTTCATTTCCTCAAATGGGCATCGACCCCACTACCTGTCGTGTTTACAGTCCTGAAAAATACATTTTACGCACACCGTCTTAGTTGAAATTGCTTCATAGAGAATGGTACTGTGGAGTTCATTGGTAAATGAATTCCACAGTACCCCTAGATATTAGTGGAAACCCCCCACCTAAATGAGATGCCACAAGTTCACTCGCAAATACTATTACGAAACCTTAGTGGGATCGCCTATTAAGAGCTACTGTTGCCTTCAGGGTGCCACAAGGTTTTTTCTAAAGCACCTACAGCCTTGGCCTACACACTGAAAAGTCCTGGACTTTAAGGGGTATCATCCTATAAGGAAGCTCCCTCGTAAGAAAGACACAAAACATAAAAGATAATAAAACTTATATATTAATTTCAAAAAGTCCCTAAATTATTGTCAGAATTCCAAAAACTTATAAATTTATATGTAAATAATAATTGACGATAGAACAAAATATCTCTAAAGAAATTGAAATGTATAAAAAACACATTTATCTTCACACTGTTCCAGGATAGACGGAGTTAATGAACCGTCGTTCACAGCAAGAGCGATGAGTTTTGTCTAAAGCATCTGTAAATGGAAACCAATAGAGAATTACAAGAAGAGTTTTACATTCATCCACTTTCCACCTAATACTAGAGGCACGTCTTGAGTGGCGGCACTTAACGCCGCGCATTACCAGACACCAGAGCGAAGAAATAAAAATATAAAGTTTGATAAATATTTCATTACCTCGATTGGGGATCGGACTCACAACCAGTCGCGTTTATAGTCCCACGCTTGTACTCCTATGAAGAAAATATAAGGAAAATCGCAAATATTTTGTTTAATGCTTACTGAAAGTGACTTGCAAACGTGAACGCTCATACAAGTTATGTTTGACAGAGACGAAATGTGATAATAACTTGTCTCTGCAAAATGGCGTATGTCGTCCATTTTCGTACTACTATTTTGTAAGTCGAATTTGTTCATATTTCAGTGTCAGGAACCCTGTACATTGACTTCGAATATGAAAGACAAGTTAAGTTTATATATTAATAATTCATTATTTTTTGGGTTCCGTAACTCAACAGGTAAAAACTTAACCCATATAGAATAGCCTTGTTGTCCATCTAGAGATCACGTGGAGGTATCCCCGCTCGGGGAAATAAAATATTTAATGTTTTTTTTTTATTTCTTTGCTCTGGTGTCGAGGCAAAACACAGCGTTGAGTTTCAAATTATTAATGTCACAAAGGCCAGAAGAAGATAAGTCATTTGTCAGTCCCATCCTTTTTTTAATAGGAGAGGAGAAGGAGTACGTGTAAATAGAAAGAAAATATATCAGTTCACCATTTCCTACCACAAATTGGTAAAGATTGATCAAATTTATCGAATAAATTTTGAAACCGACACGTCCACCGCTTCAAAGATAGCCGTAAAATCTAGTTTTATCCCGTGAGAGCCAATGCATCGGAAATTGAATATTTGCTAGCGACTCCTAGATAAGGTTGTCTCTTGACTTACTACCACTGTTGGTTGCGTTGGGACTTCCTTTGAGCTGGATTCTTTCATCAATTAATAGATAGAAACTTTTTATTTTCTTTTGTTGTTTATTTTCATAAAGCCAGGTTAGTATTTATGCCAGTCATGCCAGTTCTTGAGACAGGACGAGGTCATTCGTGGAGCACAAGTGTGGGAATGTGGACGTGACTGGTTGTTGGTTCGATTCCCTGTTGAAGAAATGAAATATTTATTTATATTTTAATTTCTTCGCCTCCTTCGCCTTCAATGCCTCCAGAATTCGGAGGAAAATAGAGAACGGAGTCTTAACAGAAAGTTTCATTTGTTTTCTCATACACGTGATGCTGGTTTATTTAATTTTTAATTTTAAAATTTTATAGTTTTAAATTTTAAATGTTGAATAAGGTTAGAATGTTATATGTTTGTAAAAGCTATATGTTAATATTTGAATACATCACATGGTATATACTGCGTAGTGGAGTTTAGAACAATATACCTATTGTTTACATTCTGACGATGAAACTGCAGTCTAACAAGTTTTCAGTAAGTTTGATCGTCTATTAAAGAGACTAACCTTACTCATAAAGTGCTTCTTGATCCAGAGTACTAAGAATATGAAATATTATTTAAATTTAAAATCTAAAATATTTCATTAATTTCGCTTTGCTGTCGAGGCAAAGCACGGCGTTGAGTTACGCCACTCAACACGCAATGCATCTAGAATTCGGTAGAATGTGGGGATATTTTTCATGTATATGAATGACATTTTGAAATATATTTTATAATTGACATTTATCAGTGCGATTGAGCGAGCTTAGGTTATGATGGCAAGTAGCTGGCAGAGGGAATATGGGAACCTAGAGCTAAGATAATACGTTCCTATTAAGACACTCTTTTCCCTATTTCCGCTAAATTTTGCAGTTTTTTTTTTAAATATTTCATTGTATTCCTAAATTTTCCTTTCCTTTTCAAAATAGAAATTCAAACGAATTATAATTGTTTTTTGGTTTTTCTTACAAATGTATTTGTATTAGAAAATTAAAGTAACAAGTTAATTCTTTGGTTGTTATTAACAAAATTCGCAAAACACCCTTAATTTACGAGCGAGTTGCTTATTTCATTAAACTGGAGGGATTTCAAAGAATGTGGCTAGCTTGAAAGATAAAATTAGTGCTTTGGATAGCATTTTATTACTAGAGAAAATCTCTTAAGTGTTATTTACTACTAAAGTAGCTGTAAAAAACAGTAAAATAGTAGAAAGTATAGTAGAAGAGCCCGTTGTGGCACTAGGACACTAGGGTGTGTATGTAGGTTCTTTCCCCACTCGAGGGAATGAATTAATGTTTTCATCTATTAGCTCTGGCATTAAGGCAAGGGCCCGGCGTTGAGTTCCGCAACTCAACAAGCAATACCTGAAATTCCTCGGAAAGTGTGGAGCGGAGTGTCTTAACATTAGGTTCCCTCTGCCTACCCAGCTGTGTGTGAGAATTTCATCTCTACTCTGATAGTATAAAATTGAGCAGTTTGTTCTGATACTGTAATCTCAGAAAGTAACGGTTCGATTTGTTAAATTATTTTTTAGGTGAATAGTCTTATTATCAACGAAAACTAGTCGTGTGCCATACATAATTCCTCATTATTTCCATTTGCCTTTTTTTTGTAAAGCGAAGTGCCTTAGGTTCCCAATGGTTCCTATCTACCCTGCTTTGTGCAAGATGTAGCTGAAGTTGATAAAATGCAGGTATTATTTTAATTCAATGTAATTTGTCTGTATGGTGTAAATGCAGACGATATTTTTAAATATACATCTGTGAGCTGTTGAAATTATTCTTAAATTTTATTAAAACCAGATACGATGAGCGTTCGCTGAATGAAACTAAATATCTCTTATAAAAGTTTATAACTTTATATTTCAGTGGATATTTGAAGTATCCATTCAACTATTAATAAACCTTTATTTTTAAACATTTTTTATATATGTATTTAAAATTTTCGTTTCATCATTGGTGTCGAGGCTAAGCGCGGCGTTAAGTTCCGAGCAACAATTTACTTGTTTAATTACAACTAACAATGAATGGATAGAGGCGTCACAAGCCAAACAATTAGACTGGCCTGGACTGGCCTCTCTATCGCTTTTCTCGCTCTCTCGCCCTCGACCGGGGGGAACGTGACAGGCGTTCATTGGTATATATTAGCACGATCCTATATCCATATTTTTAATCTTTAAAAAAAACATATTAAGCAACTTGGCTCTGCATAAAATGTGATATTTGTTAAAAGTGTGATATTTTATTTGACATTAAAATGTTTTTGATGGGAATATTTTTTTGTTATCTATAGTAATATAATAAAGCGGAAGAGTTTGTTTGTTTGTTTGAACGCTAAGCTCTCTAGATCTACTGGTCCGATTTACTATGTTTTTGTTTTCTATGTAAGCTGCATTCTTCAGAAGTGCTATAGGCTATATAACATTACATTACACATATGTGCTAATAAATTAAAATACTTTTTAATTTGACATGCAATTTATTCTGCCATGTTAATAACAACCGTCGTTGCTAAGAAACGGTTTGCAAAGTTTGTTTGTTGTTTTAAGAAAACGTTACCCAAAATGAACTTATATTTTGATATTCATCGTTATAAAAATAAATGTAATAGTCACTTATAGCATTTTATCTAGATTGAAATTATAGTTTACTGTATAACATTCTAATATATAATTAAGGAGATGTCACTGATTCGAAATGACCTAGCCTTCGGGCGGCATAGTACGAGTATGACCGACGCAAACGGGCAGACGTTGACGGTTTTATAAATTTTCATACATTTTCGAACTATTGTTAATTTTTATGTAATTATTTGCTGTTTATAATTTTCTTACTAATTCTGTTGAAAACTGAAAATAATTTCATAAATAAATTTAATAAATATCCTTATATTTCAAGCAGGCGTAGCCGCGTCCGGGTCCGCTAGTACTGAACCTTTAACTATGGACGTGATTTATTTATAACACACATATGGACGTCGGGTCTGTCAGACCAGTGTATTTATTGGTTATGTTCCGTCGGTTTTTTAAAGGAAGAAGACAATTTTATGTTTTAGTTTACATGAATAGTACAAAATCAATATAAATAAAATCGCTTTATTTAAATTTTACGCATCACAACGATTTAAGTAACTTAAAGTCACAATTTTATCATATCATATATCATAACAACTAAAAAAATCTAATCTTTTTTTAGGTAAATAACATTTATATTACTAAAATATATAACAAACAATGCAAAATAATATATGATATATAACAATAAAAACATTTGAATACCAATAATACAATTAAAATATTAAAGTATATTTTGTAATATTATAAAAATATATGGCGTTTTGAAATCATTCATGTATGGGAAACATGGACGTCGGGTCTCCCAGACCCAGGCCCCGTTTAGAAAGTTAAATACTCACGTGTTTTGAACCCAGAGACACAACCACTGCTATCTACGTTCATTTTGTCATTAATACGAAAGGTACTGAGCGACTCAGTGGCGGAGGTCACCGAGAAGTGGCCGATTTGTAGAATTCGTAGAACTAGATGGGTCTGTAAGACCCGACGTCCATACCTAAAGGTTAAATATATTAAACGAATACAGCATATACTGTTATTGAGAGTGATCAGGCACAGTAGGCCGATAAGGCACGGAACTATTTCATTAAGACCGCCGCCTTTATCTGGACAATGGCCACCCTTTTATAAAGGCATACTTCACTTCTTTACTTGATTTTTAAAATTTATTAATACTTACCCATTTGCATCAATTTTGCACGTGAGAATATGTAAATGATTTTATTGAAATTATAATTGTATATAGTCAGCCATATTTTATTCTTACAGTTTTTTAAATTCTTAATTTAAGGTTCATAGTTAAAATAATGTACGGAGTAAATCACTAAAATTATTGCGTCAAAAGTACCTGAGAAGAATCAGCGTATGAAACTCACCGGGTTATTTTTTAAATCAATTTTTTACAGAATCATATTTGTTTATTAGTGAAAATGATACCTTTGAAATAGACTGGAACGAGTATGTCATTTCCAAGACGTCTTTTTCCAACTTTTCCCATACAAGAATTACGGGCTTGATGCAATTGAGTTACAGCCGATCTAAGTTTAAGCCTTTTTAATATTGATATTATGTATGTCAATGATTTTAGTAAAATTATTAATAATTTTCTTTTCTTTAAGTTGCATCACCTTTTTTTTTAGTTCTACCACAAGTAATACCTCCAAAATTTGGAAAGAAAATGGAAAACAGAGTGTCTGCCACCCTAGCTTCCCTCTACCTACTCTGCTGTGTGCGGAATACACCGTGAAGCTTTTATTACAACTGTTTTTTTTATTACAGCTTTTATTACAACAGTACTGTACACAACTGTAAATTAAAAAGTCTTGGGTACGACTCGGTGGATTCATTTATTTTAATTTTCTCTTACAGTTTTATAAAAAAAAGGAGTATGATTATCAGAAATAGGTGTGATATATAGAAACACGTTGCCTAATTTCACAAAGCTACATGAGTGTGCCCACTTGAACACGCTAGTGTAGAGGCAGGACGTGACAATACTGTAAGTGTGCAGTGCTTGACTTACAACATTTCAAACTTTCTATAAAATATTAATTTTTTAACTTCCTGCTGAATCCCCCATATGAGAGGATGTTCAGAGGAAACCTGGCAATCTAGTTTCTCTTTATTAGTTAAAAAGATTAGATGGGAGGAAATAAAGTCGTTTCGTAAAAAGAGATAGATATGTAAATGTTCTGATAGAAAAGATAAAAAATAGGATAAATTAAGATAAGTGACAGGTTTTTTTACAAGACTAATGTACGTTTTATTCCTGCACATTGTATTCGTCCCACACTCGACGACACAAACGTAAACTAATTTCCATAAGATAATAACATCAGTTGCTAGAAACATTGCTATTGTATTACAATTTTAATATAACTTCCATTGTAGTACTTCTATGAAATTTAAAGTATTCTTATTTATAGAGAAATGAAATGTTGGTTGAGTTAACAGTTTCACGTTATATCACACATATAACACTCCGTTCCTCATTTATATTGAATTCTGTAGGTACCAGAGCGAAGATTTGAAAATATAAATTTAAATAAATATTTCATTTCCTCGAGTGGGGATCGAATTCACAACCCGTTGATTTTGCGTTGTTTTGTTTCGGGGAACAGATCTTACTAGAGTATCTTACTAGTCTCCCTGCCATATGCGGGATGCAGTATGAAGCAAAGAGAAAAGAAAAGAGAGAAAAGAAAAAAGATAAGCATATACATCACTGTGGTAAAAATAGCTGTTACTATTATTGTATAATTGCGCCATGATAGCGTTTTTACCCGTTTTCATTATAATTTCATCATACTCGTAAGGTATTGGCATGCCTCTAGAGCAACCAATTAATTTTCTTTTATATGCACATAAGACCTTGCTAGTGGTTTCAGGCGTGAGGCAAGTTTAATTTAGTTTTTTTTTCATAATATATTTCCCATTATATATCCTTAAGGCAGACGGAACCTAGTGTTAAGACTCTCTGTTATCCACTTTCTGCTGAATTTTAAAAGCATTGCGTGTTGAGTGGTGGAACTTAGGCTTTTTGCCTTAGTACCTGAGCAAAAATAATATATATATATATATATTTAAATATCACCGACTGAGAGAAATTTAATAGAATGCTATACATATATACTATAATTTCGACGCTATGCAAAATGCTAGAGGTGACTATTATTAGTATATATCGAGAATGTTAAAAATATCAGAAAAAAAAAGTAACTTATGTCCATCCCAACACCCGCAAGTATCACCATATAAAATATTATCACAATCAGATCAGCGGTTTGGTCCTGAATGCTACACAGACAGACAGACAGACAGACAGTGCTATTTTCAAATTTATAACAATGGTATGGATATATAGATATGGATATATGTCATTTCCTCGAGTGGGAATAGAACCCATAAGCTTCACGTTCACGCCACCACTGACCTCATCAAAATTAACACGATGTAATATAACATATAGCTTTTCTCAATAAATATATAATTTAATACAAAAACAATTATTTAATTCATGTAAGTTTCATGTAACAAAACCAATTGTACTGAACTATTTTAGATCCAATTTACAACGATATTCCAATACGTTACACTTAAATTTTCGAAATGAATTAATGAATGAATGAATGAATGAGCCTGGAAAGAAATTTTACGGGAGATTCACAAAATACGTTCGTTCAGTATGAAAAGATTTCATTTCATTCATTGAGCACATAATTTGGCTTATATGTTTAACTAATGAAGGAAAATAACCGTGTCCTGTAATTCTTATAGCTTACAATAAAATATAAATTATATTTAAATCTATTTATAGAATTTATTTATTAGTAGTTTTGGTTTCGATTTTCGCGAATAGCAAAAATTATTTTCGGTCTTAGTTTTATGTGTAGTGCGTAGACACTCCGTTTTACACTTTTTCCCGTAAAGTCCGTGAGTTATTAAATATTGAATAGCCATACTTATGACGTTATAAATTACATTTTTTAGCTTCACACTGAATTGATATGAAAATATTACATATTGTGTGTGTATATAAATATTACATATATATATCAAATTATATGATTCTTCGGTTAGTCAAAAAGATAATGAATATATTAAGAAGCCACTCGTGACGCAGTGGTACAAAGCTAGTGGTCGTGGGTTCGATCCCCAATCGTGGAAATGGATTTTTTTATATTTTTATTTCTTCGCTCTGATATTATGGCAGAGCGTTGAGTTCCGCTACTCAATACGCAATGACCCCTAAATATTTGAAAAAAATGGGAAACGGATTCTAATGTTAAAACTAGATACCCTCCGCCTACCCTGCTGCCTGCACGATACAGCGGGATTTAGCTGATATATTCTTTGTGATTCTTTAATTTGAATCCTTTCAAAAATTGTAAGATTTGTTTGATTAAATCATGAAATTTCATGTCTTATGTATATATACGTGTTCAAGTGCTACGTGGCTTCCACGTCAATCTTACGTGAGTGGAATCGATATCGAAGGTGGCGAACTTGTATTGTAGATATTACTAGAAATAGTATAAAATGTAATATTCATAATAATAATATAATACTTTATTGCACAAATAAGAAGAGAAAAAAGAATACGGTTCATTAGAAATACGATAAACAAGAGTGCAATGGCGGCCTTATCACTAAAAGCGATTTCTTACAGGCCACCAAAGAAAAAACGGAAGGATTAAATTTAGAAAAGAAGGAAGAAAGGTGCAAAAAGTACATAGAATATAATCTATAAATGTAATATTGGAAGTCCGATTACGAACGGGATGGTTGTGCGGTCGATTTCCACTAGAGGGTGCCTAATTGGTGCCTTTCGCATTGCGTATAGAGGCTGTCTTAAAAATTAGACTGAAAGTGAAAAACAGAGTGTTTTTTTCTACTTTCACCCTGTTATACGCGGAGCGTGAAGCTAAAAATACTAGTAGGGTAAATATATTATGATAGTTTTTTCAAGTTTTTCTTCATGTATCTTGTCGTGGCCTAACGAGACTGTATAGTACTGTAAACCAGTCGTGGCTACCCCCAAGTGAAGAGAAGAGGAGAGTGAAGAATACGTGCATTAATATTCAATATTTTCATTTTCCTTTTAAGAATATTAGCGTTGATTGACTTCGATTTGTCTTTTAATTGAACTTATTATAATTAAATTCTAAATGTTCTAACGATATATATAAATATATATTTTTAACGAAATTATTTTTAAAATTTGAAAAAAAAATTGTTGTTTTTGCTCACGCCATTTCCATTTGGTTTTTATTCTTTTGAAAAATATCAATTCCTGTACCAATACATACGTAAGAATTCCCGCAGGGGCGTGTTCCTTGAACTTGTTGTACTTGTATCTGCTATGAGACCAGAAGGTGTCAGAAAAAGATATATTTTCAAGAATCTTTCCTTTTTTGGAGTTGAAAATTAATGAAACATTTAGTATATATATATTTAATCAAATTTGTTTTTAATTAAACTGAAAAAACCATTTAAATAAATGTTTTAGTTTAAAGTAAAGTGGGAAATGGAGTGTCTTAACACTAAGTTTCCTCTGAAAAATTCCTCTCTCTTGGCGTAAACTAAACAATACCAGTTGTTAGAAAAATAAAATCTCACCAAGCCTCTTGTTTAAGCAACAAAATTATAATGATGTTAATTAAGGTCCTTGTTTGTATAACAATGTTCGTAGCCAGGTGATGGGAGACCTCTTTATATTTATACATACTTATGTATGTATGTATGAAGAGGTCTCTTATAGAAAATGTATATATAACAATTAAAATTTCGTAATATTTATTTTTCTTTTGATTTTTACTTTACGAGTTAAGTATAAAATTTAGAAATTGGTTTAGTAATCTAGTAAGTTCTCTTCTATTTAATTTCTTTTCTCCACTTTGAGTCCTTTTAACAGCAGGGTAGACAGAGAAAATCCATTGTTCAGACAGTATGTCTTCCATGTAATGGTCAAATTTTTGAGATTAGCAGCTACTATCAGCCATGGAAGAAAAAATATTAATTTAAAATATGCTTTTTTTAAATGTCAAAAAAACCGGTAGAGGTTCATTTGAAAGTAGAATAGACACACGAAGTAAGAGCAAATTCATGTGTGAACGTAAAGAAATGTTTTTTGTACATTTTCAACGCTCCGAGCGTTTCATTTTTTTTATCTAAATGAACTGAATAACGTCGCTCACTTACGTTATAGTTGAAATTTGGCATGTAGATAGGTACGGAGTGTAGGGGAGCACTAAAACGGATTTCCTGAAATTCCTGTGATAAGGTTAAATTAATACGAATATAAATTTATTATAGTTACTATCAGTAACATACATTTTTCATATTATTTCCTTAATTTGTATTGCAAGTTTACTCACGTTTTGTAGAAAATCATTATTATTGCGATCGATTGATATCTTTCGATTTCTTTGACTTGAAAGGAGCTTGACTTATTCTGTTCTCCAAGGAACCATATATCTGACTATTAAATGTTCTTGACAAACAGACAACTAATTGATCATATATGGGTTCCGTTTTTTTCCTTTCAAGGTACGAAACCCGAAAATTAGGATCATTTTAAGGATTATTACGAAAGACGAAAAGGAAGGGGTCTCGAGGGACAAGAGATGGAACTCACCTGACATTTTCTTTCTATGAACAGACATTTATATACGGCCCAGCAATGAGTTTTGTATTTTAACCGACTTTTGTAAGAGGGGAGTTTATCAATTTTACTGTATTTTTTCGCCTTCTAAGACGTGATATTTGTGAAGTTAACAGTGTTCAGCAGAATCAAGGAAAACCTAAAGAAAAAATTTTATGTCAAGCTATAGATATTATATAGAAAAAAAAACATTACGAATGAACACTAAGTGGAAAACGACAGATCGGCAAAAAAAGCGTGAAGCTGAAAAATAAAATATTTCCTGCACAATTGGTATGTATTTGGGGTTATATTGGGGTTGTTTTCAATTTACTTAAAGTATTGCAACAAAATAGTACGGAAGTTTTCGCCAACTTTTAAAATAAATAATGGACCGCTATGAACACTGCCAAAACTTGCGAAGTTAAGTGATTTTTATACAAGAGTTTTTTACAATTTCTATTTAATATAAACTATAAAAAATAATAAAAAAGAAAGAAAATATCGTGACTAATAGCTTGTACCATTTGTGCGTCCGGTTACGAACGGAATGGTTGTAGGATCGATTTCCATAGTGTTAAGACACTCCGTTCCTCACTTACTGGGAAATGTTAAATATTTCATGTCCTCAAATGGAAATCGAACTCATAACTAGTCCCACGCTAATGCACCTGCGCTACCTTAGTTCACAGTAAAACCATATTTTCTGATTTTTTCTAAGTTTAATAAATGTAATAAAAAAAATATTTGCTATAAGGAACTGTATTTTGTTCACAGATTGGTGATTGTGAGAGCAGTTTTTACGGTATGTTGTTCTTTTTATTATACATATACTTATTAACGCGCTAATCTCGGGAACTACCGGCTTGAGTTGAAAATGTATTTCTATGTTAGCTATGTAGACTTTAGCTATAGGCTATAATGCATCACGTGAGTCTTTTTCATTCTAACTCTCTCTTCTCTCTCAGTCAGTTCAGTCTCTTCCATTCTCTTCTCTAGCTGCGGTCAGTGTTACCTTAGACTCTTAGAAGAGAGTGGCCAACAAACATGAAACACTCTGTACGCACAGTACCTTCGTACAAAGAGGCTATGTAGATGTATAAATATACGTCTGAGATATATTTTTAGAGGAAAAATTAAAGATTAAGTAAATGCCATTCCAAATTATTGCAGATTTTGCTTTCTAGGTCGTGCCACTACGTATAAGTGTGTGACTGTAAACGCGACAGATTGTGGGTTCGATGCCCACTCGAGGAGATTAAATATTTATTTTATACATTAATTCATTTTTTATATTTTAATTAATATTTCCATTTCTTCACTCTAGTGTCGAGGCAAAAGTGCGGAGTTGAGTTTGAAAATAAAAAAAAATGTTTTAGATGGAAAATTGAAGATATAGGCAAAATTTTCTAAAAAAAGTTGCAATTTTCATTTTGAATTGTGTGTTTTCTGCAAAAAGCTTCATCAACTTTTATTATTCTGAACTCGAACGTCGTTAGCGTTCATTGGGTATACGATATATACAAGCGTGATATGATCATCATAAACAGTTCATGTATTATTAATATGTGCGCTTCGAAACAACGATTGTAGGAAAATGGTTGGAATTATTTTAATATATACAGATATTCTTAATAATTTGTTACTTTTAAGATTAAGAGGTTATCATATATAGAGAAAATAAGGAAGAAAGATAACAGTTAAGAAATAGAAGAAAAACTTATTAATTTATTTTCTTTCATTGTTTTTATAAAATCAATTTATATCCAACTACGGCGAAGCAAAAAGAAAAAATATGATTTTGACCTGTATGTATGTATGTGGATTCGATTCCCACTCGGAAAAATGAAATATTTAATATTTTTATATCCTCTTTGTGGTTATAACGTAAAACGAGGTGTTCGAGTCTGAAGATAGCGAATTCCTATATGCAATACCTCTAATCTATATTCAAATACTTCTCAGGAAATCAAGATGCGTGAAGATGTGGTATCTTACTTAGATGTAGGTTCATATATGATATAGACATATATATCGAATTCCATCTATTAAACGATCATATTGAATGCTATCATCACAATCTGGTGCAAGCTTAACGAAAATACCTCGTGCATGGTACCTTCAATTAAAATGTTTCTCGCTGTTTTCCGAATATACCAGGACAGGCAAAAGGAGCCTAGTGTTGTGACACTCCGTTTCCCACTCTCTGTCGAATCTATCGGAAGTATAATATAAAAATACTAATAAAGATGTAATTAGATTCAAGGCTTCCCTGGAATCCTGAACGCTTAATAATAGTAGTATTCCATTACCCCCGACAGGCGTCCGGAGTGGCCTCAAATTACTTTGCGTGAAAGAATTTTATCACTCTCGAATTAAGCAATAAACTCATCTTGTTATACTCGTACATGTTATCGTTGGAGTCGTCCCTAATTATATGAATTTAGTTGTAAGAATTGGATTTGTTTTGGTTCTTCTTATTTGGATTGAAGGATTTTTTTTATTTTTCGGAAAATAAAGTGTTTTTTCTTAGAAGTGTTTTGAGATTTTTTTGGATTTCTGTTTGCCCAAAGACCGGAAAACCAGAAATTTTGCGTTTTGTTATTTATTTCATTTAATTATAGCTCATAATGATAATATTTCATTATATTATATTTAATGATTCTGAAAGAAGCCAGGTTTGTAAGGTTGTGTTTTAAGTGGGCCTTATTCTATT
The DNA here is from genome assembly GCA_013403645.1 of Heliconius nattereri. Lineage (NCBI taxonomy): Eukaryota > Metazoa > Arthropoda > Insecta > Lepidoptera > Nymphalidae > Heliconius > Heliconius nattereri. The sequence goes on from JAAIXI010000223.1 coordinate 2,284,153, forward strand.
TAGAGTTTGTTGCTACCATTGCGAAAACTTTGGTATTCATATGAGATTTTCTGTACGTTCTTATTTTTATTTTATTATTTTTTGATCAAATTATAAATCGTAAAATTATAAATATTAATTACTCAAGTGCGAACTTAAAGTATGGAAAACTTAAACCAAAATATTTTTTTGGCTACTACAAAAAGTATTTTTTTGTCTTTAAATGTCTGTGACAGATGTCCTGTAAATTTGAATTTATCGTGGACAAAGTCACCAAAAGAAGTAGATTAAAAAAGTTTGATTATATTCAGATGACTTTTTATCGCCTGTCCTCAAATATAAGTTTTGCTTCAACAGCTTTAGGCAAAGTGACTTTAATGTTAATTTTTACTTTTTACTTTAGCCTTATTCTAGGCTTATACATTTTTTTTGTTAATTATATGATAAATATATGTTACGCTCTTCGCCTTTCTACAATTTTCAAGCCATTGTGAATTGAGCGACGGAACTTAACTCAGCACTCTGTCTAACAGCTAACCAACGAAAAGAAAACATTTCGAATTTCATTATTCTGTCGTATAGGAATCAAATCCATAATTATCATTTATGATTTATGAATATGGACAGTAGGAGCAATTAATTTGAAATAATTAAGAAAACTAAGGCCATTACTAGGATTACTTGCCATATATCAGTGTAATGTAATCTCTTTGGATATAAAATCTGAACCAAGCAAGAAGACGTGGTGGCCCATGTGCTTAAGCTGATATAAAATTTAGTTTCGATGTATCTCGTATATAACAGAGTAGGTAGACGGAACCTTGGTATATATTATTAAGGTCTATTTGCATTAAGATATTCCGTTCTCCCCTTTTCGCCTAATTCTTCAAGCACTGTGTGTTGAGTGGCGGAATTTAACGCTGCGCTATGCTTCGCTATCAGAGCAAGTATTGCAAGCAATTTCATTACCCCAAGTAGGAATCGAACTCACTCACTCTTAAGTATAGTTATCAGCAGCGCAGTGCACCTGCGTTTCAATGTAGTCACGATAGTTGTGGGTTCAATTTCTAGTTGGGAGAAGGATATTTTATATTACTAGTTCCTTCTGGTAGAACTAAGCAAGGCGTTGAGTTTCTTTGAAGATCCTTTCTGCTATCTTAAATATAGGCGTTTCTGCTATCTATAAAGCAATCTTAATATACCTATTATTTTCAAAAGAAATATGTTTAAATTAAGTTATAGTTGTCTCTATATTCGTTAAAATATATCTGGAAACAAAATTTTATTTAGCTTTAGAAAAAAGAAAACTTTGAAGTTTTATCCACTTTATTTCATTTTTTTTGCCACTTACTGAAATAGTGCCTTCAACACGCTTTGATCGATAGTCTAGAGACTGTAGAGACAACTTTTAAATGTAGTTACTAAGAATTTGCGAAATTTTATAAATAAGTATACATTTATTGGGATTTCTATGTTTTTGTTTTTTATATTATATCAGCATGGTTTGAGCGTTATACGAAACCAAATTGATTGATTTAGTATTGTGAAAAAAGTTTTTTATTAATCCTTAAAATCTACATATAATTAATTACTACTATATAATTCTTTTGATGAAACACACAGGTAAAAACTTTTTCCCAAGTATTGGACATTTAATTTGAAAATTATCTCCTGGGAATTGCTTTTATTTCCAAGGAATCGTTAGACTAACACAAAAACATACAAAAACACTTAAAATTTAGATTTAGCAACCCTCACTTGGAAACCTAAGCTGAACATAGCTACTCAAATATCACCCAATTACCTCTTTTCTTCAAAAGAAGCTCATTCTTTTTAGGATCTACTAAAATAGATTTGCATCATTGATAATAATATATGAACTTTACTTTTCCTGTATTGTCTTATTTCATCGCTGGTATTTTATAACGAAGTGCAAGCAGCAGTTAAGCTGCAGTAAAACGAAGATAGCAAAATAATAAGAAATTAATTGCAATTAATTGGTATTGGCGTAGGAATAGGACCGAGTGCTTATTTCCAAATATTAGCTCTTAAAATTAATTAAGCTCATAATATTTTTTTAGTTTCACGCTATATACCGTTAAAACATAAGTTCGAAAGAAATATAAGTTCTGTAAAAGTCCCTAGATATTCATTGTACAAGCCTAATGGTATTTAGCCCTGGAAGAAATATAAGTTCTGTAAAAGTCCCGAGATATTCATTGTACAAGCCTAATGGTATTAAGCTCTGGAAGAAATATAAATTCTGTAAAAGTCCCGAGATATTCATTGTACAAGCCTAATGGTATTCAGCCCTGGAAGAAATATAAGTTCTGTAAAAGTCCCGAGATATTCGTTGTACAAGCCTAATGGTATTTAGCTCTGGAAGAATTATAAGTTCTGTAAAAGCCTCGAGGTGTTTGATTTCTTTACAGTACCTAGTATATTTTAGTCTGTTTAATACACATTCATAGCAATAATCTGAGAAAAGCCGTGGCCGTATGCTTTGTGCATTAGAAATCTTAGCCTAGCCTAGGTTACGTAGAAACTATTATTAGAATAAGAGAAAGTGAAATATTTATTTACGTTTATATTTCCATTTCTTCGCTCTAGTGTCGAGACAAAAACGCGGCGTGGAGTTCTGCCACTCATCATGCAAGGCCTCCAGAATTCGCGAGAAAGTGGAGAACGGAGTGTCTTAACACTAAGTTCCTTCTGCCTACCCTGCTGTGTGCAGGATACAGCGTGAAGCTGATTATTATTTAAAGTAAAAATAAGACATTGCTTAATTTTTTGGGTACGCTGAACGAATACGCCTGTGAAAGTTCAAGTTTTTGTTAATTCGAACTTTTCGCTAAGCCGGGTTTAAGTTTATTCCGTACTTTTATCATTCATTGAGAGAGTCGTCGAGACGAAGTGAGCCATCGTTTGATGTGGGATTTCGAGCTTAGAGCTGTAGATTGTCTTAAAAGCTAACTTTCATTTCCAAATGCTAGCTCGTTTTGCTTCGAAAATTTAATTAATCTTATAATACTTTTTTTTAGCTTTAAGCTAAAAGTTGGTTCGCATATAGCAGGGTGGGAGCCAGGGGGTACGCCAATGTTGTTTTTTCCACGGATGTATTTCATAAGAAAACCTTACAAAACATGTTTCATTGGTTATTCTTATTTATTATTAAATAAATAGTATATTTGTTTTTTTTTTTCAAAAGAATTAACAATGTAGAAATATATAAATATGTATGAATCACTGTTCTCGTTATAAAAAGAAGCCCTTAAAATATCTATTTCAATCTCTAAGTACCTATGTATAATCCATACCTACATTATAAATTCGAAAGTAACTCTGTCTCTCTGTCTGTCCGTCTTTTACGCAATCAGGGCCAAACCGCTAATTTAATTGCGATAAAATACTCATATAGAGATACTTGAGGGTCGATATATACCAATATATTAAAATAGTTAATAATTAGACATACAATTTATTCCGCCATGTTAATAACAACCGTCGCTAAGCGACCGTTGCTAAGCAACGATTTGCAAAGAATGTTAGAAAACGTCACCCAAAATGATATTGGTATAGTTCAAGCGGGCGTAGCCCTAGTTTATTATATATTGAGCACTAGTTAATTATACATTAAGGCCTTTGTATAATAAACTAGCAAGGGTTCAAGAGTGTGACTGTAACGCGACGTTTGTGGGTTCGATCACCACTCAAGAGAATGAGACCGCCCCTCAATATATAATGCTTTCAGGATTCGGCGGAAAATGAGGAACGGAAGTGTCTCTGGGAAAGGAGTGTTTAACATTAGGTTCCTTTGCCTACCCTAACATGCATAACAATGACCATTTTGATAGTTTATTAAAATATAATATATACCTATATATCAAAAAAAAGATGATACTTTCCTATACCAATAGTCCGTGGCCCTCCTATTATTCCTCCTAAATTCCTCCAGATAAAGAATAGAATCAATCCACATGCCACATTTGTCATATAAGCGAGTACGTCAGCACTGGGACGAAAGAAACCGTTTTTCAACGGAAACACCACGGAATGCGAATTGTTCAATAAAAAACATTTCGAACAAAGTCACCGCCATATATCAGTATATTCGTTATTTCCCCTGATATTTGTTTTTCAAAGTTTGTTTCGATGTCGCTATTGTGAAGCGAATTTTATATGAGGCTGTCTGATGAAAGTGGCTTAACGTATATTTTTTTTAGTTTCACCCTGTATTCCGCACGTGGCAGGGTACGCAGGGGGAACCTGGGAACCTGGCGTTAAGTGTGCGGGATATAGCGTAAAGCTAAAAAAATCAAGTAATAAATGGAATTAGTATGGCGAGGTTGATAAAGTCCAAGCATCATCACAACTAGTATATAAATTAATATAAATTAGATATTTCTGTATAAGCGTTGTTCACGACTTGGCCTTAATCAAGTCTTGTTTGTTTATAAAATAACTTTTGGCCTTTGGACATTTCTCCAAAGCTTTCATTTTTGAAACTAAAATATAATTAAGTGACGGAAAAAATGTATATCCTATCCTATATCTTATAAAACAAAGTCGCTTTTCGTGTCTGTCTGAACTTTCTAACTCTTCTTCTTCTAAACCACCCAACGGATTTTGATGCGGTTTTCACCATTAGGTCGAGTATTTCTCAGGGAAGGTTTATATATAGTTTATTATTTGTACATTCTTATGTAAGTTAACATAAACAAGATAAATGTGTATAAATTCCTACCCGTTGGTACACTTTCGCGCATGCGCTGCTTTAATGGTAAGTACTACATAAAAATAATGTGCTGGAGTATTGTTCCTCTTAATAAGATCTACAAAAAAGTCAGCGACAGCATATTCGTATCTTTTAAGAATAACGCGTAGTGATCATTTTTCTGTCTATAAATAGTATTTCAATATATTTTTTATTGTGAGGAGGAGCTTTTTACACTATTTCCAAATTGCGAATAATTTTAGAGAAAAACGCAATTAATTGTTCATCACGCCGTTAACACATCAGCTGTATCGACTCAAGTTTTACTTATGCCTTACTCTCAGCATATAAATAAGTATATTAGTTACGTTGGCCATTTAATGTAGATTAAAACTGTCTTTTACAGTTTTTCATTTTAATAAGTACTTTAGAAGTTGTTACAATATCAAAAAATTCTTGCTGCGATACGCGCTCCGCGACGTTTTGCTTATACAAGCGCGTCCGCCTCGCCCGCCTGCCTTACACGCATCGGTGGTTCAGTGGTAAAATGCTCGGCTGCTACGCGGGGGGGCCGGGTTCGATTCCCGGCCGATGCATTCTATTTAATTTTCCTCACAGGCAGCCACGTATTCCTTGCTTTTCATCAGGGACCCTCTTCCCTACCCAACCGGTGTCGCTGTAACAGCCAATAGGGCTAACCGCATTAACCGCCAGAGAACCAAGACCCTGATGTCGTTCGGAGCTACTACGGGCAAAGTAAATTTAGTTGATTGCACAGATGTAGTGAAGTGATTGCACGTACTTTGGAGTTATACAATAATTATAATGTATTTCCACGCGACATAGTTGGTTACATCTTTCGTTTAAGTATTTTTGGGTAAGAGAAAAGTAGGTAGTCTGTTGTTTATATTTTTTTTCGTTTAAGTTTTCTGTTGTTTGTGTTATTTATTTGTATTTATTTTAAAACAATTGGGAAATCCTTATTGGAACTACCAAAATGCGGGTTGCATTAGGGTTTAATTAATTTTCACATTATCTTAAGTGCTTTGCAAACATATATTATATGAATAATTTAGTAGTTAAAGCGGGCGAAGCCCCGAGGGGGTCGCTAGTTTTAAAATAAGATAAAGTTTTCCTTTAAAAATATATTAGTAGTATTGTAAATCAATAAGTTGACGACCTGAAGAAGGTTGCTGGTTTTGACTGGATGCAGAAGGCGGAGGATCGGGAGCTCTGGCGCACCCCAGGGAAGGCCTATGTCCAGCAGTGGACCCGATCAGGCCGATTTGATTACCATGTAACAGGGATATATATTGTATAGAAAAGCTTCGTATGAGAAATCTATACTAGACACGCCAATCTCAGAAACGGGCTAACTAATAGAAATGCAGTTTTTATTATTGTTTTGCAAGTACCCACGATACCAGAAAATATAAATTTAAGAAATATACTCGTTTACATATAAAAAAATGCTGTGGACTACAAGCTTTATTATGTCAATCGGTAAGGGAATGATAGACGAGGCCGAAGTGAACGTTCGAGGCGGCATACTCGTACATCGATGTGCGAGATGTTCTTATCGATATTGCTGGTAATATTGGTCTTTTACTTTTATATGTTTGCTTTTAATTTTTTTTTATATTTGTATATAAATTTTATATTATATATTGAGCCAAAAAAAAATTTGTATGTTAAACAATACAAAAAGTGCAATTGTCAATGCGACTGTTCTGGGTTCGATTCCCATTCGAGGGAATGAATTATTATAGGTACGAGTATATTGTCGTTTGTCAAAATTCGGTGGCAAGTGCCCATCCTGCTATATGCGCGATATACTGGTATTGTGAAAAAAAAGATCGATAAACTACCGGTAAATTTATATACTCGTATATAAACGATCGTAAATTTTATTAAAATATAATATATTTAAGTTTCAATTGGTATTATTTGGGAATCGATTCTAATTTTTAAAGTTATTTCGCTTATAAATCAAAAAAAACAAATGAAGCTATTAAATCTTAATATTGCTTCTTGTTTTTATATTTAAGCTGTACAATAATCTAGAAAATTATTACTAAAAAAAAATTATTACCATTTAACAGTATAACTGCAGAAATAGGGTCATCGCCTCTGACTCTAAATTAGTAATTACATTAGGGACATCTCGCAAATATGATTTATGCGTTAAGATTAGCAAGAAAATAATGTTATGAGAAAATATTGAAAATATTTTACGCTATTATAATTCTAATTATATCTAACTGAACGAGATTTTTTTTCCAGCTTCATGTTGGCTTCATCTTATAATAATCGTCGCCTGCTACTTTGTATGTGAGGACTTGAATATGTAAAATTAACAATAAATCCTCTCTACTCCCCTACACTCCCTAATAAAAACTGGCGATTGCTAAGTCTTTACGCTTTATCCCATAGCAGTGCAGGCAGAGGGATTCTGGAAACTTTCCCACTTTCCGCCGAATTCTGGAAGCATTACGTTTTGTATGGCGGAACTCAACCGCGTTTTTGTCTCATTACCAAAGCGGGAATCGAACTCACAACCTGTCCCTGCAGCACGACTGGCTGCAGCTTATATTTATATTTAGATATTTTATAAACCAATCAACTAATAGTGTTGGTTAAAACATTACACCTTGTTAAATACCATCCTCAACTTTGTTTACCAATAAACTAAAGCTAGCAAATAGACTTGAAATATATTATTATATATAGAATAATCTAAATTGCGTTATTGGATGAAGCTAACAGAAGTTCACATTGTATCCCGAACGTAGCAGGGTAGGCCGAGGAACCTGGGAACCTAGTAATAAGGCACTACGTTCCCATTAAGAAACCCTGTTCTCCAATTTACGTCAAGCTCTGGAGGCATTGTCTTGAGTTAAACTCAACGCTACGCTTTACCTCGTTATTAGAGCGGGAATCGAACCCAAAATCTGTAGCGATTAATCGCTTGTTTTTGAACCAAGCCCACAAAACAAGGCCAGCAAATAGACTTCAAATATAATATGTGTAGGACGATCTAAATTGCGTAATGGGATGAAAGGAGCTAAGAAGGCAAAGATTTATCGATTTCCCTTTGTGTCCCACCTACATGCCCACTATGCGCTTTAATAGATTACGTTTCACTGTAAATATTAAATAGGTAGGTTTAAATAAAACTTTTAATGAGTTTTATAATTTATAATTTGTTTTAAAAGTTCCTGCATCCTGCATTGTTTCCCATATCGATATGAACATTTTAATATTTGCCGTTTACTTTATAGTGGCCTAGTTAGGAAGTTACCTCGCTGCTATATAGATGATGGTTTTGGGTTTGATTTTTAATTTTAGCTTTCATGCTATATCCCATACACAGCAGGGTAGGCTGAAGCTACTTTATATTAAGACGCCCCGTATTCCATATTCCGCCAAATCCTGGAGGCATTGCTTTAACACTAGAGCAAAGAAGTTTCAATATTAAATATTAATTTTTTTCGAAATCAATCGGTGATTCTCTGGATAAACCACGTGTCTGGGAATACACTGATTTAGTAGAGAGAGAGAGAGAGAGTAGAGTACTGAAACGAACTTAGTCTGAAGTCTTAACACTAGGTTCCCTCTCCCTACAATATACGATATACAGCGTGATTAAAAATGTACACAAAATGTAAACAAAGTATTATTGAAGTTTTTCAACTATATTTCCCATTTCATTATTTGCGCACTATTAAGATATAGTTTCTCTTTTATTTGCTTATACAAAGGATTTCCTTTGCTACAATTGAGACGTTCTACGTTTTGCAATTTCATTAACAATATATCCTCAGAACGATCGTTGCACTTAATATAACGGAAATTCTGAACAAATCTCCGGTTCAATTCCAGAATAGGGATATTTAATTTATCTAAACATTTTCACTTATTGGTCAATATTTAAACAATAATTAGGTTATTTTGTTTTAGTTAAGTCTATTTATAACTAATGAAAACTATTTTTGTAAATCATAATATATATTGCGGTGATGTTTCTACTAAGCACGACGGATTTGGATTGCATGAATAACAAAGATATTTAATTTCTATACTAGGATTGCTGCCAAATATTTTTTTTATATGAGTGCAGTTGGGAAAACCTAGTGCTAAGACACTCCGTTCTCCATTTTCCGCCGAATTCTGGAGCCCGCTTTCTGCTCCACCATGGCCCTGATCAAGTAAAATCGATATTTGTTTATACGTTAAGGACTTTTGAGTTACATGATATCCTTGATTATCATAAGGGCTGTCCTAACACCGCCATTTTCTAAGTAAACTATCATTTATAACCTATTACAACCTTGGGAACGTGGGAACCTTGTATTAATTGCTGTTATCATAATTTAGTTTATCATAACAATTTTAACCAGAACTGCTATATTGCCTCCAGTTTTGTTTATAAGTCGTTCGTAGCGTCGCCTAACCTATAGTACAAATAAAAGAAAAAAAATGTTAGTATAATACGAAAAAAAACCCATTAAAAACTTATATTTGTATTTCATGTCATATAATATTAGTGTACTTATACGTCCGAAAACTTAAGTTTCTCAATTTTTATAAGTTGTATTTCCCATTGACCTACAATTGAACTGGTGCGGAACCCTCAGTGGGCGATTCTGCCTCGCACTTGACCGTATTTTTGTATCAAGCATAGAAATGATATTTTATCTTTTATAATTTGATTTGGATACTTTAAGCAACTAAAACGAGTAAAATACACCATTTTCGCCGAATTTTCGAAGCATTACGTATCGATTGGTGGAATTCGACGCTGTCGCTGCCTCGACACCAGAGCCAATATATGAATCATTTCCTCCAGTATAAATCGAACCCACGACCTTTCCATATTATAGTTTATATCAAAACATGACGATTTACGCGGTGAATACATATGCATTATGCATTTTAATAAAAAAAATCTTTATATTGTATTTATATTCGTAATTTACCGATAAAATGTGATTCCTGTAACCCTAAAAGGTTCCGAATGCTAACGTGTCTGTGAACGGATATCTTCCCAAGCGATATATTACGAGATAAATGAAACTGGCGGAAAAAAGGGTACATTATTGGTAGAGCGTGGCCCGATACTTGCGATCTTATCTTTGTTTATTCTTCATATGTGTATATTTTGTACGGAACATGGTTATTTGCACTAGATATTTTTTTTACATCACTAGTATTTGAAAACGTTTTTGTGCAAAGTAAATATTTTTAGGACTTTTAAATATTGCATTCAATAGAGAGTTTTTAAATTTTTAATTTAGTTCAGCTCTTTAATCAACTTCTAGCGTGCCAGCTGAGCGCAACTCCCTTTTGTAATGTCACGTTGTTCTTGTTGAGTCAAGTTGTGACTTCGATTCTACTCGAGGAATTCGATTCTACTCGAGGAATTCGATTCTACTCGAGAAATTCGATTCTACTCGAGGAATTCGATTCTACTCGAGGAATTCAATTCTATTCGAGGAAATAAAATGTTTGATATTTTAATTTTTTTCGCTCTGGTAAATGCCACTTTCAGGCAAATGTCTGAGATAATGAAAGGCGGAACTCGACGCCGCGCATCTTACCTTACTTAGGAAAGAAAGCCCACAGCCTGTCACATTAAACTGAAATAGAGCCTAGTCACTACGACTAGCCTCTGTTTCAGTTTAATTCGAAAATTCCCTTGAACCCAAATCCTACCCTGCATGTGCCACTATGTCGTCTCTATTCTATAACTCCAAAACGTCGTCAATTATAATATAAATCACTCATAATACCCACCCAAGGATAAAATATGGGAATTAGGCCCACAATCTTATTAGAGATGGCAATATGAAACTGTAATTACAGTAAGATTACCCAAGTTTTAAATTATCTAATTCCTATGAGTTTTGGTCTTATATTCATTTTGAAAGATTTTGTCGATGTTTATTTTAAGAATTCAATACTTAATAATACTTAATACAAGGTTCCCTCTGCCTTTCCTGCTGTGTGCGTGATACAGCGTCAAGCTGATTTGATTTTATATCATATCTGCTACACAAAACGCCTTTACAATTCGCGAAAAATATCTTAGCACTAGGTTCCCTTCGCATACCCTGCTAAATGCGGGATACTGCGTAAAGTTGTTTCAATAAGAAACGTGATAAACGTGAACGTGATACTAATGCAGTTATATAGTGCTTCTACAATGCAATCTCACTAATTGTCTTGAATGAAATTCCAGGTCGACGCCTTCAGAGAAACAAGGAATGTCTGACTTAAGCTTCCTATTATAACGACGTTTGCTTGTTGGAAATCCTCATGAGTATTAATTTTCAATTAATTACAATGGAATAATCAGTTTATATTTAAATCAACTTCCCTGCCAACAGGGTAGGCAGAGGAAACCTAGTGTTAAGATACTCCGCTCCTCACTCTCCGCCGGATTTTGGAGGCATTGCATGTTGAGTGCCGGGACTAAACGCCGCGTTTTACCTCGTTCCAGAGCGAGGGAATGAAATTATTAAATATTTTATTACGTTTATATTTCAATATATTTTCAAGTTAAGAATAAAGTGAAGAAAGAGTGTCATGTCATTCTTATTCTCGTTGGTAACTATGTTTAAAATTTATTCACATCAATCATATAGTATTTATTTTCACTATATTAGGCCAATCGAATTAGCAATAAATATCAAATAGAAAATCTAGGACTGCGGTACCGGAACCGAAATTTTTCTCTTAGTTATTAACAAACTTTTTTTAGCTTCACCCGTATTTAGCAGGGTAGGTCGAGGGAACCTGGGAACCTAGTGTTAAGATACCGTTTCCCATTAACATTTTCGTTCTCCACTTTGGCCCTAATTTCTGAGGAACTATTTATTAGCTGTAAAGCATTATTACTATTTTGTTTTCTCTTTTTGGATTTCTTCTTATTTTGTTTCATTTGAAACAGCAAAAGCAATAACTATGGCCAAAGTAATAAATCGAGTTTCTAATATATTTGCCAAGTTACAATAAAATGGTTTAGCAAGGGGTGATCTGACATTTCCTAAATCATGTCCACCTTTTTTCGCATCTCTTTGGGGATAAGATGAATCATGCTTATGCCACAAAAGATTCATTTCTCACCTTATTTGTACTAAATTGAAAGATTGGGAGAGAATTTGTCGCTTTTGAAAGAGATTTCTACTCACTGGGTAAATCAATTATAAACCTTCACTCGTTAAATTGGTTTATTATGAACACTTTCTACTTAGCACTGACACTTAAACACTTAGCACTTAAACTGTCACTTAATAACGTTTGCTTAGAGCTTGCTGGCAGTATTACAACGTCGGGGAGACTGTCTTCAATTCTGTTTTTGGGGTGTTTTTATAAGTACAATTTCCCTCCAAAACTAAGCTTACCGGATGTATCTCATATTCATAATTCACAATAAAGATAGTTTCAGTGCTACCATCATTTATAACATATTTCATATTAAAAATATTTAATTGCCGTTAAATTAATCTTAGTAGTAATAGTTATTTTTAAATAACAATTTTTATTTTTATTAGTAAAAGTATTTCATTTCATTTATAATCTTATAAAAATATCATAGTAACTTCCTATAGTTTTAATTAGCAATATAATATACAATCACTATCAAAAAATATTTAATTAAAGTCAAATTACTAAATCATATTAACAATATTTATTTTTAAATTATATATTAATAAAAATACTTCATAACAACTTCTATTTATTTAAATACACAACTTACACATTTCGTTTCAATCTAATTAATCATATTCACATTTTTACTATAAACTCATAATGAATACTACCGCTAACACTTTAATGTTCTTTTTCTTAGTTTTATGTTTTATCTCATATAGGCAGAGAGAATCTAGTGTGAAGACACTCCTTTCTTCACTTCCTGCCCGTATTCGGGATATTTTTCGTAGCACAGCCGGGGAATTGGAAGTTATTTATTACCTCGCGGTGGGACGTAACCCGTGAGCGGTGTGTGGCATCGATTTTTTAATGAATTTCCTTTTTAAAATACATCTCATTATAGTCTTTACATCTTAACTTCTAAGAAGTAAATAGTGCGTTAAGAAAATACAGTATTCCGCTTTTCTTTATTTATCGTTTATTTACGGCTACATAAAACGTATTATTTTTCTATTCTCGATTTTAGAAATGTTTTTTTGTTGTATTTCTTTTAAGGAAAAAGTATTGCTACTTTAATAATAGGTAGGCATTTCAAATTGACTTCTTTTAAATAAACATGCAAGTCCGAGCAACCACAATGGGTAGCCAAGATAGGAAGTAACTGTGTTTAGACCACAGAGTGCCACTGAATTATGTTCCCAGCGTCGTTGACGGCGTCTAACGAGTTTGTAAATTCAAATTAGGCTTTTTACCTTAATAAAGGCAACCTGCGGATTATATTAAAGTCAACCTCTTTGTGGTTGATTTCTGTATCAAGAGTTCTGTGAATGTGAAATTGAAAATCAGGTAAAACCCTTTTAGCGACAAATTTTCGCTGTGCTTTTGATGCGCTTCATATTTTCTCTGCAAGGAAGTTAAAGTGAAAAGTGTCCTAACACTGTACCAACAAGGGGAACAATAGGTTTCTAGGTTCCCTCTGCAACGTGCAAACAAGCAAAGTATAAACATAATGAAAATACGAATAAAACTGTAAAATTATTCATTTCCTATCTTCGCAGAGCGCGGCGTTGACTTCCGCAACTCAACATCGGGAAAGTGGGAAACGCAATGCCTGTAGAATTCGGTGGAATTTGTGGAACGTAGTGTCTAAATACTAGGTTCCCTTCCCTACCCTGATGTGTGCGGGATACAGCGTGAAGCTGAGTTATTTGATATGTTTTTGTAACTGTAAAATTACATCAAAAAGTTATAAAGTAACGGTAGGCGATATACCTGCCTCTACAATAACACGATTTACGTATATCAAAAGCATTTTAGAATAAATTTCATATAAAGCTCCAAGCCACGTCAAATGCAGGGACGGTTGCACTCAGTGCATTTTGTTTTATTTTATGAACTTTCTCTGTGAAAATTTATCTCTGGAATATCAAAAGATCTTTTCAATTCTTCTTCTTTCTTTTTAAAATAACATTTTCTGTGTATTACTCGTTAAACTAAGCCATGCAGTTTCTCCAAGTGATGTCCCATATTATAATAAACTAGCGAACTGCTCACGGCTTCATCCGCTGCAACTGAACTACGGACAAACGCTATTATACTATTTTTTCTATTATACTGATTTTCATAAAACATAGCTAAAAAACCACCGTGCCGAACAAGGGTTACGATTAAAAATACTGCAGTAAATCTATTCATTAATTACGGAGCTACAATACCACAGACAGACTCACATACACGTCAAATACACCAGTGATTTTGCGGTGGGGGGAAGGGGGGGTATACCTAAGTTACGAAAAAATACCTCTTAGAAATCTACTATTTCTATATCTAACATTTGATTTGTCAAAGTAAATAGGCAAATCTAATTTCGTATAATGGATAACTTAATATTTAAGTTAGCAGAATTTGTAACTTAAGTTTTATAGTAGCTTTTTACAGATAAGGTTGTTTAAATTTACACAAGTTTGCCTGTCCGAAAGACTCGTGATTCTATCCAATAAAGTTTTAGAATATAAAAAGAGCTTTTGCCTTTTTCATTTGACAACATATTAAATAAAGAACCGGTCAATTTCGAGTTGCCCAGTGAGGGTTCCGTAGCAATTGGAATTGCTTTGTATATCAACGGAAAATAACTCAAAAAAGTTGGACATACTTATGTATGCAGTCATTTTGTACCAAATGATTGTAAGCGCGACTAGTTGTGAGTTCGATCCCCACTAAGCCCTATTTGGCTGAAAGTGGGGAACGGAGTGTCTTAACACTATGTTCCCTCGTCTACCCTGCTGTGTGCGGGACACAGCGTGAAGCAGAGAATATAAACTTAACTAAATAATGGTAACAATAAAAACGTACGTATAGCTAGCATGTACGTGTTTTAATACAGTGCCAATATATAGTAGGGCGCTCAATAAAATGGACGCGAAAGTTTATTGTCCCGCGTACCGTCGATATTAGATTATGTTGTTGGATGGGTGTGTAGGTATGAAGCCATTAAGGCTTGGTGCTCAAGAGGTAGGGATTCAAATCCTGATATTTCAATTTTTTTTTATTTTTCTATATATATACTTATCTCATCATATGTGTGTGAAGTTAAGGCCAGTATAACGCAGTTGTTCTTATGCCACAGTCTTAAATACACATTGATAATGATTGACCACAAGTCTTGCGTTTTTACCTTTTGAGGTACGGGACCCTAAAAATAAAAAAAATAAAAGCAGTATAACTAAGCCTTTTATCCATCCTCTTCAGTAGAGCGCTGGCTGCGATGTTACTGCAGATTTCGGGAATAGGTACGAGCATATTCTTGGCCTGAATTGTTAGTTTGACTTCATAAATATGTCATAAAATTATATTTTAATATAAGAATTGTTTTAAATATTAAACTTTCCTTTTATATTTGTTTTTTTATAATTTCACTTCAGCAGGATATATCCGCTTATAGCAGGATAGGCCAAGGGGACCTAGCGTTAAGATATTTTCTTTTTCACGCATCATAATTGTGGTTCCTAACATGGTTTTACCTGCGCGGACTAAACGATTAAGTAAAATTATTTCGTTATTTATCAATTTAATATTCCACTTCCTCGAGTGGGGATCGAACCCACAGCCGTCGCGTCAGAGTCACACCCTTGTGCAACTGCGCCACGAGGGCTTCCTAAATATCTTATACTTGTAAATATTATATACTAATGTGCGGTTCCATACTTCTTTCCACGCGCCACGCAATTGTGGAATGGAATACCTGCGGCAGTGTTTCCGGGTCGATACAACATGGGCACCATAAGAGCCTCTGTCCACATTTTAAAAACCGTCAACGCATCTCTATCTACTCAGGTGTTACAGGGAGTCCTGGGCATGTGCGCTCGTTAGTCTTATCCTTTCCATAAAATAAAGCATTTATCTGGAGAATTTAGAATGCAGGTGTCGTATACCTGTTAACTATTGCTAAAGTTAATATACAATTATCAAAAAATAGTAGAATAGCAAAAAATAAACGTAATGAGCCGTATCGATATGTATTTTATATATAAGAAATTCAGTATGACGTAATCAATCAAGCGATGCCTGTGAAAAATGTAATTGCTCCGGATGCTTCGTACTGAAGATCATATAAAATGATTTGAGATACGCCAACGACTTTCTGCTTAGCTAGTCCATAATAAAGATATATTTTTTTAGCTTCACGCTTAATGCGGAAAGAGGTAATTGGGAAGAAAGGTCCTCCAATAGCGACCACTTTTAGGCAAAAGGCGTACAGGCCGCCCTAACCAGTTGGACCTAAAGAAGACAGCGGGAATCCGCTGGATTCAAAGGGCGCAAGACAGGCCTATGTCCAGCAATGGACTTTGAAAGGCAAGGATGGATGGGTAGAATTGGGTAGAGAATTCTCTGTCTGTCTAATGAAGTGTCTTGATATTAGGTTTTCAAACCTAACGTTAAGACACTCCTAAAAAATATATATTTAAGATTATTTTTAAACATCTTTTGTCAAGTTTTAAATCCTTCAAGTTATTAAAATTATATTTAAATAATACCTTAAATTGTTGTACCTTCAAACATCATCCGGAGGAGGGAACCTATTGTTAAAATATTCAGTTTTCCAATATCCGTCTATTTAAAATACATCGCGTGTTAAGTTGGGCTTGGGTGTCATTACCTAAACCCTGAACTATGAAGGAGTTTTCCATTTAAATTTGAAGGTGTCTGCGTCATTTTTAATAAATATTTAAAACGAAAACCGTTGTAGCGTACTAAACAGCACGCAGGTGCCTGGATTACAGCGTATGACTGTAGATGCACAGGATGTGGGTTGGATTCCCTATCGGACGATTATTTTTTAAATATTTTCGTTTCTCCGTACTCACAAGAAAAAGCGCAGGGTTGAGTTCCTCTATTCAACATGTAATATCTCAAACATTTAGCAGAGAGTGGAGAACACAATATCTTAACACTCTGTTCCCTTTGTCTAGTCCACTGTATGCAGTATACACCACGAAGCTAAAAATATATAATATATTAAAACATAATATTAACGATTATATGAAAACTAATTGGAATTCCACAACTGCCGCATTCTCAATTAAACTTGTTCAAGTTTGTTAACTTAGTGTTTATTCAGGCGTTTTAAGTAATTACTTAATATCAAACAAAGTATATTTGCGTTGTCAGCATTCGTGGCATAGAACATAAAGGGTTCCGGTAAGATTATATAAGATAAGTGCCACAGAGTCTGACTGTAAGCGTTAAGCTTGTGGTTCGATTCTCACTTGTGGGTGTGAATTTATTTAATTCTCTCGCTATGGTAACAACACAATGTGCGGCGTTAAATTCTGCCAATCAACACGCAATGTCTTGAAAATTGGGAACGTGCAAAGCGCAGTGTCTCAATAATAGTTCTCTATCTCCGTGTAATGTACATATATGCAGGATATATATCATTTTATTGACTATTCAAATAATATATATATGGGATATTCCACGCTAAGCGGACAAGTAAAACAAGTCGAGGTCTTCGATGTTGTTTATTATTTTATTAACAAAAAAAAACATCAATCCCTTAAATTTGATACCCATATTAGGAATATTGTGCAAATTTGTAATCCGCCATTTTGTTGTGGCGGCCATTTTGGAAGGACAAGGAATCGAGCTTGCACGATTTCACATACACTAAACCGACGGAGTGACAAATCACTTACAAAAACAAATTACAGCTTATTCATAAAATTAAAGCAAAAAAAAAATATTTCCTCTGAAAAACCTTTAAAGTTTATCTCGTAATCAGGTTTTGGGTCATTTGAACAGCCAGCGCACGGAACTAGCGGTTATGTGGTCTCCATATGAGTACGTATGCAGCCCTGTAATATACTTAGCGTAACTTAGCCCTGTAATATAAATTACCTACCGGTTTGTGAGCTAAAGCCGGAATAAATCTGCGACACCTCAGAAAACGCAGGAGATACGTGTCAACAGTCCGCCGCGGGTGGCATTCACCTCTCTCTAATTACAAACGAAATTCAGTTATTTTTTACTGACTTATTATTATTCTGTTATTAGTTCGAACAATAACATGATATCAGCTTCACGTTATATCCCGCATATAGCACGGTAGCAAGAGGGAGAATAGTGTTAAGACACTCTGCTCCCCACTTTCGACTCACTTCTGGAGGCGTAACGTTCAATACGTTACGCCTCCAGAAGTGGCGGAGCTCTACGCCGTGCTTATTGCCTTGACACCATAGCGAAAAGATAAAAAAATTAAATATTTCATTTTCTCGAGTGGGGATAGAACCCATAACATGCCAGTTAACCTGTAGATATTTTCTCGTGACACGGTCGGACAGCGTACGACTGTAAGTGCAATAGATGTGGGTTCCAGTTCGACTTAAGGACTTAAGGTTATATTGAATTGATTTTCTCCGCTGTAGTGGTCGAACGATGGCGTTGAGTTCCATCCGCTACTTAACAGGCAATATAGAATAGAATAGAATAGAACAGAACAGAACAGAACAGAACAGAACAGAACAGAACAGAACAGAACAGAACAGGACAGGACAGGACAGGACAGGACAGGACAGGACAGGACAGGACAGGACAGGACAGGACAGGACAGGACAGGACAGGACAGGACAGAACAGAAAAGAACAGAACAGAACAGAATAGAATAGAATACACTTTATTGCACACATAATAGAACAACACAGCTAAAATTGAAAGAAAAGCGTAATTATCTTTAAAAAAATCATATACTCAAAATAATAATGAAATTAAGTTAATAAATTTTGAAACTGAATTAGGCGCATTAAGAAAATCACTCAATTAGGTCCATAGGTCTTGAGTGACCCCAAAAATACATCTAGGAAAGAGTGTCAAAAATAAATAAAATAAATGTACTTCGACGTAATAGTACTAGTACGTCATTTAAAAAAATGTAAGCCTCTGTTTAAACTACATTTTTTGGCATAGCGTAGGGATCAAAGTATAATAAAAAATGAATTAGTTTCATCAGCGGATTTGTCTGTTGCATCCGATGTAATAAGCCCTCAAGTATTGCTGACACTTGTTTGTCGTCCTTTCTGGGACATGAGGAACAGCGTCCGCGCTTAGCTTTCGATTGATGAACCCTCTCGTCTACATCATGATCTTCACGGAGCCGTTTCTTTGTTGACGTTGACGTTGTTGAATGCTGCTACCAATTTCTTTATATCCTGGCATACGTTTATGCTAGATATGTAAATGAAATAATATTTTATTATCTATATATATAAAATCGAAAGGTCACTCACTCACTCATCACGAAATCTCAAAGTGCAAGTGCACTACAAGTGCTAGGAAACTACAAGTGCTAGGAATCTGAAATTTTGCATAGGAGTTATTTATAGGACGTAGGTGCTCGCTAAGACTTTGGAATTTGCAATATTCGACTTCTAAGGGGTTGTTTTTCGGGTTGAAAGTTTGTATGAAACTTTGTTACTACAAATGCTAGGAGTCTCAAATTTTGCATGGACGTCACTTATGGGGCGTAGGGACTCATGGAGACAGAAATATAACGTAGTCCACGCGGGCGAAGCCGTGGGCGGGCCGCTAGTATCACATATATATGAAGTAATATTTTATGCTCGGGTCCTAATTGCATTTGAATAATCATCATCCATATTTTAAAGTTCACTTTATTTTTCAAACTAATATTTGGATAATTTCAGTAATATAAGCACTAAAACATTGCTGCTATATTGACTTGCATTGCCTTAGGTCGTGTGCAGCCACAGCCAGAGTTTGCGGTTGCCAGTAAATATGGACCAGTAATTTACATTACTTCGGCAACCATACGTTAATGAGGTTTCCCCTTTTCTTAGCACTCTGAATGACTTCCAAGTATTAAATTATATTTAAATGAACGTGAAAATTTTCATATTTTCTTTTTAAATATTACACTAGCGGCCCGCGCGCGGCCTCGCGTGCTTATCACCTATATAAAACGAGCAGAATACAACGACGCCAAAAAGCACAAAAGGAGACCTAACTTTCGTTTGCAACTAGGGTAAAAAAATCACCAGAGCGTTATTCCTTCCTGATTTATTTTAATGTGAAACAGTACTAAAATGTATGTATTATACTTACCACTAATATAAGATACAGTCTAATTTGACGCGAAGCCAGATTATCTACGTTATACCAGGGTCGTTACAGAAGGTTGCCAAATTCGCTTTTTTTTTCCTTAGAATCGTTTAAATGCAAATGAATTCCTTTATTCAAATGTTTCTTAGTACGTTATCCAACATAATGTTTTGTTATGTATATATAATGCCGTATTTATGTATATATATCAGACTGTCAGATTTTTAAATAAAAATAAAGATGATGATTTGCATTACTAATTTCTATGTTAATATTGTGTATATATTTTTTTATTTTGTTATAGGTGAAGGCAGTATTTTTGCTGGTTCTCTTTTAAAAATGCATTTTTATTTTGTATATGTCTTTTTGAGGGTACCGTCGTCCTATCTCTTTTTTAGGCATTGAATTCCGTCACTTAACATGCAATACCTTCAGAATTCGGTGGACAAATAGGAAGGGAGTGTCTTAACACCTACTAGGTTCCCTCTGCCTACTCTACTGTGTGCGGGAGACAGCGTGAAGCTGATTTATTTATTAAGTAAGCTAAGTAAACATATAAATTGGCATTTTTTATTTCACAATAGAATCACTTCTATGGACATTGAAGTCCCTCGTCATCCCCACTTGTCTCGTAATTTATGTACACGTGTAAGCTAATATAAAAGGTAAATGCTATAAAACATTTTTATCTACAAAATAATTAATGATTATGATATATATTTCTATTGTATATTTAACAACAATGGAAAATATTATGTTATTAATTATTATTATCGACCTAAAATGATTTTAGTTCTTTGTGTTACCAGAACAAGTAAAAGAAAAGAAATAAGAATCGAACTCTGAACCCACAATGGCCAGTCCCACTTCTTTTTTAAATACATATATATAATAAATAAATGCATATATATTTTATCAGTTAACATTTATAAATCCATATTTCCCTTGCAATCGTAAAATCGAATATAATCGGATTGAGAGTTGCAAATTAATCTCTTCCTATACAAGATGTGCTTTTGGCAACCATTTAGTATATTCAGTTTACGTTACTTGTATACAGTGAGCTTGTGGTAGCCATTTACACGATTATAAATGTATTTTCATAATCTGGTAGGAAACTATTGAAGCTTTATTGTGGATTAGCACCGGAGATATGTGCAGGTTCAATTTTTGTAATGGGGGAACATTTTAATATTACCTTCAACCCACATAATATAGGTTGCTAGTACTACTTCAGGTTTGTCCCCATCGACGCGATGAGCAACCGTACGTTGAATCAATACAGAACTAAGAAATTGCTTCTCAATATATTAATATCGTAGATTCTTCTTTGGGTGAAAATGGTGTCTTCTATTTCGTTGTTAGCTATGAAGCAGCCTTTTTTAGGAGATTTTTTTAATTTTTTTCCAATAGGAAAAATTGGAGGAAATGAAAGTAATTAATTCCCCCAAATATTCAGCTCGCTTCAGTTCCAATTCGAAGCGGAATGGAATGTTAGGCGTAGCAACGCATAAAGTCCCTCTTATAACTCTTCTATATGAGAGCATACAGTGTGAAAATGTATAAAAAGTATACATACAAAATCTGAACCACCACAGAATACAAAAAAACAAGTTATATATAATTGTTTGAAAATTCCTTCAAAATTAAATTTTACTAGCCAATAAGTAATCAGGAATATCATATTGCTTCTGAAATAGAATCCTATAAATCTAATTTGTTACGTTAAAGGGACGCGGCCTGCATTAATATTCCGTCGGTCCTTCGTGACATCCGTTTCAGCTCTGGCCTAATTTTCACGTCGTAACTGGCAGTCCTCTAGATATTATTTATTTATTTATTTTATTTTATTTAAATACTTTATTACACCATAATTAATCAACTAAAAGACGAAACGAAAAAAAAAACATATGTTAAGTTAAACAAAAAACAGGAAAAAAAAACAAATGAAAAATGGTGTCAAGGCATTAAAATGTAAATCCTGTGGAGAGGCCAGTCGTGGCGTAGGGGCACTTTATGTGGATTATTAAATATTTAATTTCTTCGATTCTTATTCGAGCAAATCAAATATTTAATATATTCATTCCTTCGCTCTGGTGTCAGCAAAGTGCGGCGTTGAATTCCGTCACTCAATCCGTAACACCTCCAGAATTCGACAGAAAATTGGAAACGGAGTGTCTTAACACTAGGTTCCCTCTGCCTACTCTACTGTGTGCGGTATACAGGGTACGACTATATCACTAAGCTTGTGAGTTCAATCTGGAGTAAGCTTAGGCGCGTATTTATAAGTCGCTGTCAAGTCTAGAGATCGATTGTAAGATGCCATTTTCCTTTTTCACGCGATCGATCTCAGAGGTGAGAGCGGTTTATAAATACGGACGGAAAAAAGAAAATAAAGTTTGTCGACACTAGGTTCTTTGAATTATGTAGTATACGTAAGTTGATTTTTATTATAAATAGTTTTTTTTTCATCTTCACGCTGTTTTCCGTATGTACCAGGGCAAGCAGACGAAACTTAGAGTTAAGACACTCCGTTTCCTACTTTTCGTCGGATTTTCGAAGCATTGCATGCTTTGTGGCGGAAGTTAATACTGCGCTTTGCCTTGTGACCAGAGCTAAGAAATGAAAATAATAATAAATAATGCCGAGCGATAATCGAACCTACAGCCATCGCGTTTAGAGTCATAAGCTTGTGCAACTAGAAAGATGGCGGCTTAAAGAAATGCCTGGATTATTTTAAGAATATAATATCTAAAGCAATATTTAAATGTACTAAGAGAAAAAAGTAATGTATTATATAACAAAAGATACGGATCTCGAGTTTTTAGTGTAAGAAATAATAAATAAAATTAAAAAAAAAACAGACATGACCCTCTCGCCGGTCGTCTTTGGCAGCTAAAGGCATTGAACTAAAATATAAATATATAAATATACGCCAATCTGGTTAAATGAACTAAAATGTTAAATTTGCTTTTTCAACAGTCAATATGACTTAAATGCAATGCCACCAAAATTCGGCGGCAAATGAGGAACGGAGAGTCTTAACACTAGGTTCCCTCTGTCTACACTGCTATGTGCGTGATACAGCGTGAAGCTGATCATCTTACCTATAAATCTAAAACAAATTAGTTATATTTGTGTGGCTGCATAAATATAGATCAAAAAATTGCTTTTCATTTTTATATTTAAAATCCCTTTGTCTTCTATAGTGCACTTCGATTTCTGCATAACTAATGAACGTAGAGAGGATGCAGCCAGATCGTGACATATTAGGCTTTGTCAGAACGAGGTTTGTCAGGTGAGACCGGGGGTTCGATTCCCACTGAGGAATATATTGTATATATATTTTTTTGCTGTAGCAATTCATTTCTTTGCTTTCATAAAGAGGCCACAGCGCGGCGTAGAGTTTCGCCACTAAACACGCAATATGTCACAGATTTAAAGCAAAAGGGATTAATGGAGTGTCTTCATACTAGGTTCCCCTGCTATATTCATAAAAAAAATTAAGCTACGTTACGTTAGTTAACGCGCGTCCAATAATTTATATTATACACTATATATGTTACACCTAAGAAAAATTCAAAACATCAAAAGTGAAGAGATAAGGAAAAAGACAAAAGTGACCGATGCACTATATAAAACATTAAAATTAAAATGGGGCTGGGCTGGCCACGTCGCGAGATCCACTGGCCAGCGATGGACTCTCAAAACCACTAAATGGATCGGCCCACAAGGAAGAAGAAAAGTGGGCAGGCCACAAAAACGATGGGCAGACGACATAGTGTCCATTGCAGGGAAGAACTGGATAAGACTTGCACAGGATAGGAAAACATGGAGAAAAATGGAGGAGGCCTATACTCACCAAGAGGTTCCTATAATTTAAGCTTAGATATAATTACAATGTGTACAATTAAATGTTTATAGGAAAATAAAGGGCTTTATTATTATTATTATTACTATATATAATAAAGATCATTTTATATATATATATATATTTTTTGAATATATTAAAATAAATAAAACAAACAGGTGAAATAAAACAATAATAAATTATAACAATTAAAAATAAAAAGGGGTGTTCATATAATTCCTAATATATCCCCTTAATCTAGCGTAAGACATTCGACCTAGTTCAAGGCGATTGATTGGACGGAATATTGGCTGCCTCCGCCGACTCCTAACGAGGTCACATCCTGCGAACTGGTTGGGTAACACTAATATATATTGAAATATAAGTTAAATTAATTAATTTTGTATAAATTATCTATTTTGGGCCAGTCGTGGCTCGGTGACTATCAACGCGACCGGTTGTGTTTGATTTTCGCGCGAGGAAATTAAATATTTATTTAAATTACATTTTCATTTCCTCTATATTTTTATTTTCCTTTTTTTAATATTTTATTTCGTTAAGTTCTGCCACTCATCGTGCATCTTAATACTCTCTCTTAGATCCCCTCTGCCTATTGTAGGTTCAATTATTACTTGGGGAAATGAATATTTGTATTTCTTCGCTATATTCGTCTTTCCATACACACTGTGTCTTGAAAATTGGGTAGAAGGGGGGGTGGGGGGTGGGGGTGTTGCAATGTTTTCACTTTGCCTCCTGCTATGTACGTAAAAGTCTCCAAGCTGTACATATTACAAAACTGCATACGTTAAGAGAAGCGTAGGTGTGATGACGTCACTTCGATCAAATGTAAATGCAAATTTAGATGAGCTCGAATATACCCTTTGGGAAATTCAAAATCAAAAATTCAAAGATTATATATAAAGCGATTAGCATTTTGTTCAGCTTCCCGCTATAACCCGCATGCAAGAGGGTAGGTAGAGGGAGCCTAGCGTAATTCTATAGGCATAGCGTGTTGAGTGGCGCGACTCTTTACGAAAGCAAAGAAATGAAAATATTAAATATTTAATTTTAACAAATGGGAATCGAACCTGCAATGCATCTAATGTACAGTCATACGTTTGTGATAAACTAAATGATAGCATACGAACAATAAAATTCTGCAGTAAAATCGCGATATATATATTTTATTTCAATTTCTTTTCCTCCCTATACGTAAGGAAAGATCTCAGAAAGCTTTCCCTGGGGATGTGCCGTGATGTAACAGCGAATGTTTTATAACTTGGAATGTTGTACAATATCTGTGTTACCGTTTTTTATATCCGCAAATGGCAGGGTAGGCGGCACCAGGGAACCTAGAGCCAAGACACTCCGTTTCCATTAAGACACTCCCATTACCGAATTCTCAAGCCGTTTGATGTTGAGTAGGAGACTTCAACGCTGCATTCTGCCTAGTTAGCAGAGCGAAGAAATGAAAATATGAAATATTTGATTATTTCGAGTGGGAATCGAACCCACTACCCGACGTATTTAATTTTTAATATATGTTATAATAATTCAAGAAAAGTTATTTTTGTATATTTTTTTTATATCTTCGTGCAATTATCTCAATTTTGTGGAATATATAGAGACAATTTGATGAAAACACGCTTTGGAATTGTCTTTCTGCTAAGCTGTAAACGCGACTGGTTGCGAGTTCGATTTCTTCGCTCTGGTGTCGAAGCGAAGCGCGGCGTTCAATTCCGCCACTCAACACCCAATGCGTTCAGAATTCTGTTGAACTTTGGGTACGGACTGTATCAACACTAGGTTCCCTCTGTCTACCCTGCCATGCGCGGGATACTGCGTGAAGTGGTGTTTTTTAGAGTAAAAATTGCATACGAATACATGTCTTATAATACAAAACAATAACAGAGCAAAGTTTAAATGCGACGACATATTTCACGTAATATTAATAAGACGTTCATGCCGCGAAGTCTTATTAACTTCCGAACCAGCTTATGAAGGATTTAATGAAAGAGTTCCCCCGCGTTCCCACTTACGTTCGACTTATCTTTGAAATATTTATAGATTTCCTTTCGATTAGACTCCCTTGTGGTGCAACGGCACAGTGTCTGAATGTAAACGCGACTATTCGTTGGTTCAGTTCCTATTAGGGGGAATGAATTATTTTTGTATATACTCGTAGCTCAGGAAACTTTTGAGCAAATAGTGTCAAGATCGATCGATGTTCGCTTTCCGCCGAAATTCAAGACGATATATTTGTAAATTGAGTGACGGAACTCCACTCCGCGTATCGTACTTTTGCTTAATATAGATTGAATCTATAATTATTGTTCATTCCATATACAATAAGTAAGATTATGAATAAAATATTTATAAAATCTAGAGTAGAGTAGATTTAGTTTAATTTTAGTAATTTCATAGATATTTGACAAGACACTAGAAAAAGAAATGGAATGGTTTGTCCTAAGCTTTATAGAAAATATATACAAAGTGCTTTCTTTGAATATCTTATCTTATGTATTAATATATGTATATATTATATGTATCTATATAAAAAATTATATAACATACAAAAATACCTGTTTCATACAAAATGTCACGCAAAGTCATAAATAAATACGGTAAATCTTAAAGCAGAAAACTGTAATATTATAAACTGTAATACTCTCTTTTGTACTGATTCGCGTAGAAAATTAAAAATATGAAGGATTTTAAATAGAAATTGTATCCAATGAGAAAATTTTACAGCCAAGTTTTCGCTTGAATTGGTCCGAAACAAACTGTTATATAATAAACAAGCAGCTAACATACATCGATAGAATAAAACTATAGGAATGAAGGTTATTGCTTAACTTTTACATTTATTATGGACTTTTATTTGCGGCTTCGTCCCTTGTTCGAATGGAAATAATTAAAACTTATATAAATGAAATCTCCTAAAGTATATCTATAGGTATTATTATATATTATAGGATTTCATTTATATATCTATATTCTAGGTGCCGAAGATACAGACGGTTACATCGATAATCGAGAAATTATTTAAAAAAAAACAATTTTTCGATAAAATAAACTCTTAACCTTTCTTTTATATGTAAATATAGATTTACTATGTTTATTCGAAATTATTTATATTCAGCAGAAAGTGGGGAACGGAGTGTCTTAACACTAGGTTCCCTCTGTCTACCCTGCAGCGTGCGGGATACAGCGTGAAGCTGATTCGAAATTATTCAGTGAAAGTTTAGAGGAATTTTCCTCCTCCCAGATTGTCTTCTTTTAGTAATAATTGAAACAACAAATTTGGATGTGGACAGCATTCTCGAAATTGAAAATTAGTTCTCGACGTGAGGAAATATATAATAAATATAGAGTAAACGGAAAAAAACATACATTATTATATCGCTTATTAGCATATATATATATATATATATATATATATGATTGAAAAGCTTGCATAAAACTACACCAGGCGTTTTGCCTGAACAAAAAGTTCATTCCTTTATTATTATCAGAGCTCAAATTTAGAATTTCCAATAGATATCCTAGGTCTTTTAGTCCAATTAATTTGCTTTATGATATTCCATTTCAAAATCAATTCTTGGTTTCAATTCTCCTATTTCAAGAATGCGTAAGCTTTGTAACAGAAATTCTTAGAAATTAAATACATTTATATATATTAAAAACTATAAATAGTCTCTGGTGTATTCTTAACCGAACTAACTTAGTTATTTTAGTAATTACCGCTAATATGATTATACATAGTTTTAAATTTTACACATAGTTTTAAAATTGTGATATTATATATGTTCTATTATATTGGCAATTCTTGGTAAACCGTATAAATAACGAATAAATAATGGGATATTTATATCTATAGTGCTACTAGAGGGGCTTCGGTCTCTGCTTGTTTCTCTCGCTGTAATAAATAATAAATAACTTTTTCTTCGCCCGCCGACTTTTCTCGCTTCGCTTACTGCAATAACCAAAATAGAATAAAATTAATTTTTGTATACCATAAGCACTGACAAGAGTAAATTTCTCACCAAAAAATACCTACATTTTTAACATAGAACCCACTTACTAACATTGTAATTATAGCTAGATCCTGTGCAATATGTCGTAGTAAATGATAATTAGACTTATCATTAAAGGGTTTTTTTATCTTGAACTTTAAATATTTGGTGGACGCCCTCGTTAGCCCTATGACATCCATTAAGCTCCAAGCATTAATTATCAACCATCAAAAAAATTCGACTTTCCTTCATTCTTTTCCGCTGCCAAGAATTTTTCTTCAAAAATTTATGTAATCAACCTTTCATTCCAAGCCAAGTAATTAAGACAAAACTTTGTTTAATTTACGAATACACAGATAAAATTAAGATTTAAATCGTTCTTGGATTTTAACCGATTTAAAAAAGAAGGAGATTATCACATTGAAATGCGTGTATGTCATATTGTTTTGTAGGCTTTCTGGCGCGAGTGTAAAATTTTTATGTTTGTGTGTCCACAAGTTTCTCGGTAACTAAGTCAAATGGCGTATCTAGACGATTCTTTTGGATTTCAATTATTATTATCTGACTTAGGACACAGTACATGAAGATGAAGACATAGAAGATATCTTCAGTAATATGAGCAACATAACTTCGGGCGTTAAGTTCCGTAACTCAACACTCAATGATCCAATGAGAGCGTGGATCCGGTGGAAAGTTAGAATTAGAGTGTCTTAATGGTAACAGACTGTCTCAACAGTAAGTTACCTACTACTATAATGTCTTTATAAATAATTATATATCTCAGTGGAACATTTCTACTGAAACGTGAAACGTTCTTATTGAAATTGATTTTTTATTAAGTTTTCTATTAACTTTGTACTTCTCTCAATTCAATTTTTCTATACAGCTGAGCATTAGTAAGTAATAAAAGTTTCTTTTATCTTTTTGCTTTTTCTACTGTATAAGGGATATGCGTAAGTACTAAATGCGGATTAGTGTTGTTTTTTTTTTCATCTTCGTACAGTTCCCCAATTACCACTGAATTTTGCAGGCATTGCGTGTTGAGTTGCGAAACTCAACGCCGCGCTTTGCTTCGACATCAGAGCGAAGAAATGAATCCTTTTCCTTATACAGGTAATAAAAGCAATTAATTCCTTCAAGTGTTAATCGAACCCACAATCAACGCATTTTTACAGTCAAGTACTATACCAATGGACGAGGACAGGCTGATGATGATGATGATGATGTTGTCTATACCAATAGGCTGATGATCTCAAACTTAAAACCTTATTCACTACTATTAACATTTATAAAATTTTATTAAAGAAACTGATGTAATTTTACCTATTTTGCATACGCACGACCAATTTTTATGTAAACAAGTTACTGTCGGGTCGTCAAATGACCTGTGAAGCTTCCAAGTTGAAAATGTGTGCAGGTTTCAGAAATTGAAACGTTATTTCAATGTCTAGCCATGCTTACTAATATATACAAGTACCGCATTTTTTATATTTTCTCTTGTAAATATTTCACATTTAATTCCCCCGAATGGGAATCGAACCAATAACCGATGGCGTTCACACGCTTGTGTTTGCGCGTCATTACAGCCAAATCTAATGTTAAATTTGTTATCTCGTACCTAATACTCGAAAAGAAGGTACTTTTCATTTCACCCAAAGAAGTTGAAAGATGGCGCACATTTAATCATACGTCGTATCGAATTTCACATTAACTTATCTGGAGTAAAAATATTTTGATAAATCTATTCAGTTTATCTTACAAAAATACATTAATTAATTATATAAAATGTTATATACATTTCAAATACCGCCTTTATTTCTTATTACTACTACGATAGTATTTTTGAGGGAGTATTAGAAAAAAATCAATTTTCAGCGTTGAATTCCGCCATTCATTATGCAATGCCTTCAGAATTTGGTGGAAAGTGAGGAGTAGGGTGTTTTAATTCTCTTTGCCTACCCTGCTTCATGCGAGATCCAGCTTAAAGCTGCAAAGAAATATCAATTAAAAATCATTTTTAAAAATAAGCTTTTTAGCATAGATTTATATATATAATAAAAGGACTTGTCCTCACTGACTGGGGTAAGACGCACACACAGCCGTAACCGCTGTGCGTTGTAACGTGAAATTTGGACAGATATTTACTTTCGTAATCTGGACATCCACTAAGAAGGGATTTTGAAAAATTTTAGCTTTAAAGAGGTGAAATAGGGATTGAAAGTTTGTATGGAAAAAATTAAATCGGCAACGGTTTTTATAAAATTTGAAATTTAGATTTTTAAAAGTATTTAATTGAACACGTGTTTCATCGTTTTCTAGAATTCTCCCCTTAGGGTGCAAAATAAGGGGTTGAAAGTTTGTATAGATTTTTTTAAAAATCTGCACCGATTTTTTTAAAATCGAAACTTAGACTCTTAAAAATATTTCATTGAATGCATGTTTCGTGGTTTATTTTGATTCATTCCTTAGGGGTGTAAATAAGGGATGGAAAGTTTATATGGAAAAATTGTTATAAAATTTGAAATTGAGACTAATAAAAATATTTAATTGAACATATGCTTCGTGGTTTATTAGAATTCACCCCTAAATAAGCAAGCGAAGCTGCGCGCGTCCGCTAGTTATATAATACATAATTTTATTGTCCTTAGAACTAAAGTAATTCAACTTTCAGCTCAATTGGGTTCTGGGGACTGGGTTGAGGTGAGCTTGCAAGATTTCATATAAACTCAGACTATACTAACACGGCAAGTCAAATAAAAGCTTGTAGTAATAAAAAAGCGTTCTTGGTACAGTTTACCTTATAGTGGGCACCAATCTCCACAAGATATATATTTTTTAAATTGAGATGAATTCTGACAATAAATTCAGAAAAAAAATATCATCGTTTTTCTTCTAATTTAACAAAGGGACAAGATAAAAATCAAATATATAAAAATGGTCTATCCCAAAAAAATATATATAAAAATCAAATAAATCCTCATCCTTTTTGCTATGAATGTGATACAAAGTTAACAAATCTCTGAAATAAACAGTGTTATATAAATATCAACAGAACAGCTCCACTTTATTAGTACATTCGTGAGGTATTCGTGGGGACCGAGCTTAAATTTTCTTAGCATTGCCGACAATGTACTGTTTTATTTATCGAAATATCTTGCTTATATAGAAAAAGAATGATTTTTAACCGACTTTAAGAAAAGGAGGTTATCAATTCCACTGTCTGTTTTTTTTTGTTTAGTATTGTCGGAAAAAGTTCTATAATATGTACTACAAAAACTAAAGAAACGATAGGGGTGGGAGAGTGAAGTCACTAGGGGCTGGCGAGCTGATGTGCCGCGCCCGCGGTTTCACTTCCTTGGTCGGTTTCCACAAGGCGCGGGCTCCAGTCCCGCTATGTTAAAATGTTTATACGTTTTCTAAATAAGTATTAAAGGATAATATTTTTGTTTAGAAATATATATTTCTTAAGATGTCTATTTTAATAAAAATCCTATCATCTTTTGTAAGAATATTTTACAAGTACAAAGTTGCATGATAATCGGTTGAGTAGTTTCGCCGTGAAAGCGTAACAAACAAACAAACAAACTTACATTTACATTTGTAATATTCATATAATAACTATGATTAAATTAATGTTAAATTTTATAAATGAACTATATTATTAAAATTTCTCATATTAAAGCTATTTTCAAGTAGAGCAGATGCTCTAACAAACAACTACGTGATAGCGTGACAAAGCGAAGCTACAAATCAAAACTTTTTGGACCCATGCCTTCTTGACGTAGCCTATCCGAAAGATTATCTTATTTATAACTCTTAATGATTATTTATTTATTTATATAGCTTCACGCTGTATCCCGCATATAGCAGGTTAGGCAGAGGGAGTGTTAAGACATTCTATTAATTAAAAAACTTTCGTACCTTACTTTCAGCCGAATTCTGGAAGCATTGTGTGTGAGTGGCAGGACTCAACGTCGCGCTTTTGTCGTGTAACTAGAGTGATGAAGTGAATATGTTAAGTATTTTATTTCTTCGAGTGGAAATCGAATCCTTAACCGTCGCGTTACAATCACACCCTTGTGCCCTTGGGCCACGACGACTTTTTACATAATTAAAAAAATAAAAAGAATACTCCGTTCTCCACTTTCCGCCGAATTATCATGTTACCTAAGTAACAGAGACACAGAGACAGAGAGGGAGAACATTAAAATATTAAATATTTCAGGTACCTCCAAAACTAATTACTTTCCAATATACTACAAAAAAAAAGTCAAGGCAAAGAATATTAAAATGTGAACTGCACGCCAGGTCACTTAAAAAGTTTTAAGCTTCAGTCTATTCCTCTTGAAAGTATAGTTCGAAACTTTCATATAAACTTTGAAGATTTAGCTCGTATCTCCTATATATGGTTTTTTAAAAATGGCAACAAAATAACTTACACATATTTTTATTATAAGCTTCGCGCTATATTCCGCCGACACCAGAGAAATAAAAATATTAAATATTTCATTTCTCCAAGTGGTATTTGTGACCCCACGCCACGACTCCATATCAATACAATTATAAAACATATTAGACATACTATCATTCTTCACCATATTTTTATTTAACTCTGTTCATAAAGCTGTATATTGCATAGAATCAAACTCAGAAAACCCTTTATTGTAGCACACGATTATAAGATTATAGAGATTCCTGCATGACGTGCATGGCGTGCCTGAGCATTTTGATCATGAACAACCCTACTCTTAACCAACTTTTCTGAAACGTAGAAATGTACAAAATATTTAATTTATATGTGTGTTGTAAGGTAGAGTCTTAAATATGGCAGGGTTGGCCGATGGAAGCTAGTGTTAAGATACTCCATCCTCCAATTTCTGGCCAGTTCTCGAGAGATTTGGTGTTGAATGGTGAAACTAAACTGTTGAAGTGATGAGGAAACACATGCTAATTAATTCCCCATAATGACTACTGTGAAAGCGTCTTCCTACCTTGCTATGTGCGGGATACAGCGTGAAACCAAAAACAAGCAAACGTTTCATATTGCCAATGCACCAGATATTCCAAATTTTTCAAGTCGGTGGTATGTTGTAGTAATCAATCATTGTGAACTAAACTGAGATAAACATTCTGCGCCAAACGGGATCCAGACGTCTGAATGGAGCGGTTATACTTGGCTCGTCGTCGGGTGCATTATGTAAACCTAAATACTTAATACAGCATCATCTTAATTTCCTTCGATGGTGATTCACGACACTATTCAATGGTGCTTAATTCGTAGATTTTGTTCCTTGAACACTCCGTTTTTTTAAAACACTTCTGTTCCCTATTTTCAGGGTAGGTGTTGAGTGGCTTGCTCTTGGGCCAGGCAGGCCAGGCTATCATTTTTGAAATTGAATATTATCTTTTCGATAACAAAAAGGTGGTTACGGCAAAAATACTGACTGCTATAGTTTTTATAAAAAAAAATCGTTAGTCCACTGTTTTTATACTTTATATGACTTCTAGGACTTTTTTATTTCGGGTGTCGAAGCAAAGCGCGGCATTAAATCCACCACTCAAAACGCAGTACCTCCAGAATTCAGCGGAAGGCGGGGAGCGGAGTGTCTTAACTCTAGTGTGATACAGCGTGAATCAAAAAAAATATTCCCGTGGACGTTTTAAGGATGTCTGCTTTATGCAGAATACCGCGTAAAGTGAAAAAACGTATTCTCGTGGACATCTTTAAAATTATTCGTTTCTGTTAAAAGAAATGCTTTATTGAGACAGGACCTGGACCTGAACCTGATTTTGTTTCCAATAATGGAGGTTTGACAAGAATCGATGCCCAAATTTAGTGGACTTGGCAATCAACTGTGGAATTTCATTAAAAGAAGGTTATTTGTTTTACTATTTATATATTTCAGGGTACTGGAGGAAGGGTCAATTAGTTACCGGACGGTGATTACGGTTGTCCGGGAAATCAATTTCTGGTTGGATAGTCCCGGCATTACCGGACCTACAAATTACAAATAAAATTGACAAAGCATTATAATTTTCTATTTTGGGGCCTATATAGATTATTTTCTATATTTTACTAAAAAAAAAAGACTGTAAACGCGACGGCTGTGGGTTCGATTCGCAATCGCATTTAATAATTTCAAAGCGCCAGTTCCACCACTCAACCGGAAAATGGTGAAGGTAGTGTCTTAACACTAGCTTCCCTCTGCCTACTTCGCTGTATCCCGCACGGATGCAGCGTGAAGCTGAAAAAAAGCTTATTATCGTGAATTAGAACATGAAATTCATATTAAGCTTGCGTACATATCACTCATGATATTAAAGAAGTCTTTCCTCAAAATGATTAATGATACCTTTTTTATGGTCCTACCCTTATATGCTTAGGGCTGTTAAACGACATGTGTCAATTATAAAAAAAAAGCTTATTCCGAATTTTAGTTTTAGAATAAGCTGCTGGGTATTAAAGATGAAGCCCTCTTGGCACAGTGATGAACTGATTGTAAAGTCCATGTTCTGGGGTTCGATCCCCACTCGGTCACGGCTCTGCATCACGTTAATATAAACTTACTAGCCTAGCTAGACTAGCCTCATATTAATATAAACTTCAGAATTATTATGTATAAATGTGGTTTGTAGTTTTTTGTTCAATAGATTATATTATTCTATGCTTGTATATATGCAAGCCTATATATTATTCTATAATAATATATAGGGGCTATAATTGGCATACAATCTGGAATTGAAAACATTTTTATTGGATATTATGATATCTGTCAAAAAATATGTAGATAAATAAATTATTTCTTGAAAATTATCTTCTTTCATAAACATTTTAAAATATAACAATTAGCTTCACGCTGTATCCCGCATACATCAGGATAGGTTCCCCTAGTGTTAAGACTCTACATTTATTATTTGAGATATTAAAAATATAATGTATTAAAATCTTCATAATTCAACTGAATAACAATATTTTATTTTTAACGTTTTTTTTTTAAATAGCATCTCATATTTTAGCAATAGTTACGTATTCCAATATAAATGATGTTTTATATCCGTTTATATCCTTCCATTTATCCCCCCTTCCTTTTTTACCCTCTCCTATATCACAATATTCTACCAATTCTCAGTTACAGTCAATATAAATATACCCTTTCACAATATTAGTATTTATAGTTCTTCATATAGTGGAGAAACTCGAACTACACGAGAGTTGTCTATTGGAAAAGTTTCAAATAAATGTTTCAATTAAATATTTTTATATTACTAGTAAAAAATTAAATAAAAATGTCATTTCGTATATTTTTTTACATTTGATTTTATTGCGAAGAGTAAATAATCTCCTTTTGTATTAAAATTTACGATTATATTTATTTATTATCGCATTTGTTCATATTATATTAGGGCACTTTCGTTCTGCATTTACATTACTAGATTTTATATTGTAAGAAAGCAATACTTAAAATATAAACATTAATCGTTTTTATTTCATTTTATTCTTTATAATTTATGCGAAAGTATATTTTATTATCTATATGCCGCGTGTAGCAGGATAGGGGGCAGTTAGTAGTAATACAGTTCGCCCCCAACTTTCCGCCGAATTCTGTAGGCATTGCACGTGGAGTGGCGGAGCTCGTCTCCATGCTTTGCTCACCACCAGAGCGAGGGTCATTTCCTCGAGTGGGAATCGAACCACCAGCTGGAGCGTTTACAACCACACGTTTGTGCCCCTGCACCACTCACCACCACCACCATAAAATAAAATGTATTGCGGTCACAATTGAGTTCAATGTTTTGTTCAATATTTGTATAATTAATTAATTGATCGACAGTTGCTTTGTCTCTTTAAATGGCATGTGTCAAAACCATCGAGTGGTCTGTGAAAATGGAGGAAGGCATTTAAATTTTTTATAATTAATTTATTTTTTCATTATAAATATAACGTTAACTACTCAATAGGATACAAAGTTATGACAAAAAACTCTTTTGTATTTCTCTTTAATGTGTCCGTATAAAAAGCAGAGGATAATTAGTGCTAAGACACTCCGTTCCCCATACATTACGCTGCGAATTCTCTTCTTACCAGAAGGAGAAAAAAAATTATAATTAATTCCCGTTTTAATTAACTATGTTTTAATAAGCCTAATGCTGTATCCCGCACAAAGCTAGGTAGTCAGAGGGAACCTGGGAACCTAGTGCTGAGACTCCACTTCCGTTATATATTCCATATACTTTCGTTCCTCACTATAATAAAACTTATACACTCTATAATAAAACAGACATCTCTGCGGTAGAATCATAATATTCTAGCTAAGCTATAAGAAATAGTAAAATGCTGCCTTAACAAAAGTTGTTGAGTGTAATGAGTATTTTCCATTTACTTATAAAAAAAAAAAATAAGTAAGCAGTATTCTACTCGACGGAATAGAGTATTTTAATTTTCACTTTATGGTAAAATAAAAAGGCGGCGTTGAGTTCCGCCGAATACACTTCAGATGGAAAGTATGGAACGGAGTGTGACATAAAGTTACCTCTGTTTACCCTTTTTTTCTCCTGCCCGATCAAATTCGAGTCCCTCAGGGTTCCCCTTGCCGTCGACATCCTCCCAAGTAGCTACATAGTGATTTGACCTACCCCGTCGGAGGCCTTCGGCGGTGTCGTTGACCGAAGCCCCCCAGTGTAAAAAATTTTTTATATAACA
This sequence comes from Heliconius nattereri, assembly GCA_013403645.1. Classification (NCBI taxonomy): domain Eukaryota; kingdom Metazoa; phylum Arthropoda; class Insecta; order Lepidoptera; family Nymphalidae; genus Heliconius; species Heliconius nattereri. The sequence continues at coordinate 2,320,683 of JAAIXI010000223.1, forward strand.
CAGTTTTTTTCATGGACAAATTAGTGTATCTGCTTATTTAGTTTACATCTTGTAATTAATGTTTGAGTTAAACTTTCATACACATAGAATAATAAAATACTTAATATCAAAAGTACATATAGCAGAATTTAGGAAAAACAATCCTCGTGTCCTCGAGATAAAAAGACGAATTTGGATAACAAAAGAAGCTATGATCCGTCTAAATGACGAATGGAAGAAAAGAGGAATTTGTATCAAAACCAAAATAAGAATGGTACGAGAACTGAAATATTCTTTATTAGTACCATTTGATAGATAGATACAGGTGGAGGCAGATCATCTGCTCTAGGATGTAAAACCTGATCATTCTCAAGTCATAAGCTTAATTCCAATATAGATAATATTTCATCATCATGAGCTAGTTCACACGCTATATTAATATTAGTTCCGCGTATAAAATAAAATAGACTGAGATCCCAGGACCCCCAGACCTACGTCATTTTAGTAAAGCTGAAGTTTTGAAGATTAATAGTCTAATAAGTAGGTAAGAGTGTATGCGTATTTACTAACTTGAGAGTGAGGCCCTTTTCAAAGATAGCGCCAATTTAAGGTACACGCTCACCTACGTTAAAGTAAAAACACTTATATTTAAATATATTTATGAGAAAATGTAAAAAAAAATAATATTATAACCAAACTCTTTACGTAGGCTTAAAGACTGTCCAAAATTGGGACAAAATACTGAAAATACTCAACGTACTCCATTTTGCCCTATGTTTATTGGAGGAGTTTATTGTTTATTGGAGGCCCCCTCCAACCTCAAGCTTCCTCTTAACTACTAGTACCCCCCCCCCCCCCAGTCCGCCACTGCTCTCTCCTCTCCTTAACCGATGTCTCTGTAAAGAGAAAATACTCTTTTCGGATGGTTAAGCTTGAAAGCAACTGTCTCGCCTACTGCATTCAAATCTCCATTTTTATATTTACTTTATAAAAAAAACCTTAACGAAATGAATCGCCATTTTTAATTTCGATTATAAAAAGGACGCGAATCGTGAAGATATCATAACAAGTTTAATTAATCTTAAGCAAGTTGGAGTTGTGATTAATGGCGGAGTTCTATAGGACTTAGCTGTTATAAGAATCCTTTGTGACTGGGTAAATATTTATTAAGAAAATTTTAGCTCAGCTCTCATTTAGCGAAGTTAGCAGAGAAAACATAGTGATTGGACACTCTTTTTTATGTCTAATGCGGTTTAAGCCCCAGTGGTATTAACATATATTTATGTATACATCTAACATAATATGTAATTAATGAGGACGTTGTGAGTTCCTTTTCTATTCGGAAGAACGAAAAAAAAAACAAATAAAAAATCTCATATAATTTGAGGTAAATTTTAGTGGAGATGAAAAATTTGCAAAGTAAATATCAGAGTAAAAAAAAACTTTTTACAACAAAACTCACAAAACACTAAGCCGCTTAACTTCGTTTCACATTTGCCTTCAAAATAAATCTTAGTAGAATTATGGGATACTTGTTATAATACTATAATTTTTTTTATGAAATATATATATTTATTTACTGGCAGGAGTGAAGGCCCATGTAAATAGTCGGGTAATGATAAATATATATTTATTATATTATTCTTAAAAACATATTTGAATACGAGCGTTTCTACTTTAAATTATCTATCTATGCGTGTACCTTAAGCCTTTGAATCTTGAAATTTAAAGGAAAAATTATTAAAAATAAAAATTGATAGGTATTGAATAGAAAAAAATAATTACAAACTTATATTTATAGTTCATTGCATACAAAATGAGTGCATATTTAAGTTTGTCGACTTCAGTAACTTGCACTTCCTTTTCTCAGTTGACCTGAAATCCTTAAATTGGTACGGAAGCCTCGGTGCTCGAGTCTGACTCGCACTTAACCGATTTTTTCATATTTTTTATTACGCTACCTTATCCACGATGTTTTTAATTTCACACTGCTATGAAACAGTCTCTACCACAAATATTTTTTTTAATATAAGAGATAAAAATGGGACAAATATCATAGTTAAAAACGAGGCCTTCGTGGCGCAGCGGTACGTCGTCTGACTTCTCTCTGACGTTCTGACACTCGGAGTATTGAAATATTTAATACTAGCGGACGCGCGCAGCTTCGCTTGCTTATTTAGGGGTGAATTCTAATTAACCATGAAACATAAGTCATAATTATATAAATATTTTTAAGAGTCTAAATTTCAAATTTTATAACAATCGGTGGTGATTAAGGAATTTTCCCATACAAACTTTCAACCCTTTATTTGCGCCCTTAAGGGAAGAATTGTAGAAAACGATGAAACATGTGTTTAATTAAATACTTCTAAAAATTTAAATTTCAAATTTTATAAAAATCGGTGCCGTTTTAATTTTTTTTCCATACAAACTTTCAACCCCTATTTCACCCCTTTAGGGTTAAAATTTTACAAAATCCCTTCTTAATGAATGTCCAGATTACGAAAGTAAACATCTGTCCAAATTTCACGTTTCTACGCACAGCGGTTACGCCTGTGCGTGCGTCTTACCTCAGTCAGTGAGGACAAGTCCTTTTATATATATAGATATTACAGAACAAAAAAGGCGGTGTTTAGTTCCGCCACTCAACACATAATGCCTTTAGAATTCACCGGAAAATGGGGAACGATTAGTTCCCATGTTCTCTGCCAACCTTGACCCTAAAGATACCTCCTCTTTTCTACTTCATACAGTATTACATAGAGAGAAACTAGTTTTAAGACACTCTGTTCTCCATATTTTTTTCCTATACGTCTAACTGACAAGTCATTGTTTATTTACATTGTAACTCTCTCTATATATATATTTAGGACTAAAATTTGTCCTCCTTAATACTTGGGGTGGAATGACATATTTATGTGCTCGTAAATCACACATTCTTAGCGCTTCTCATTTTGTTTGATGCATTCTTTCTAGGACACCGTTTATGTTTTCGTTTCTCTCCGTCTCTTTTTTTTTCTTATTAAGAAAAATAAGGCCAGTCGTTATATAGAGAGAGGCACAGGGGTGTTACTGTGGGTTCCTGTATTTCTTGTAATAACCTTCTTATTATTTATTCAACATTTAAAAATTTCTATCCACGCTTGGAGAAACATGAAAATATTTAAATTAATTATTTTCATCACTCCAGCTCTACTATAATGCACTAAAGACATTCTCATTCATTTGAATATGATATCTACTTTTCATACATTGTAGGTGCACCTACAAGCAAGTAGTCTGTTGTGACCAAGTTTCGTCTTCAATAAACAGAGATGATAAGTTCTGGGTTCGATTCTTACTGTAGAAACTCTAACTCTAACTCTGCCACTCAACACACAATACCCCCAGAACTCGGCTGAAAGAATAGAACCGTCTGAACACTAGGTTCTCAGGGTCCGACTGCGTACTCTAGAAAAAGTATTCCCCATAATATGCATTAAAATCCACTAATGTTGCACGTCCATCCTGCGCATGTAAGAACTCATATATATATTATATACCTATATGAATACTAAAAACTTTGTATCGAACAAGGAAAATGCTTTACGGCCAAGCCAGGTTATGTAAATACAATCGATGCGGGCTTCCGATTTTCATCTTTAGATTTCTATGCTACTTGAATACGTATATAAAACAACCCTTGTTATATAAAATAACCTATTTTTTTTTGCGTAATTTTCTGTTTAAAAATAAGCTATTATAAGCCGTTGTGATCTGTTTGGCACAAAGGTGTGATTGTAAACGAGACGGTTAAAGGTTCGATTCCTACATTAGGGAAATTAAATATTTAATATTTTCATGGAGTTATTGTAACTTATTATTGTTAGCATACTTAATCTAAAGTATTATTATATATTTTTTTATCCTGCAGACATATTTTATTTGCTAAACAGGGTAGGCTGAGGAAATCTAGGAACTAGAAAGAACGGAAGAGTCTATTAAGAATCTTCCGTTCCCCACTTTCCGCCAAACTCTGGAGGCATGACAGTGTTAAATGACGGAACCCAACGATGAGCGTTGCCTCGTTACCAGAACAACGAATATATTAAATATTCAATTTCTTCCAGCGGTAATCGAACCCACAGCTGTCTCGTTCACAGTCAAATGCCGAGCCTATGCACCACCCCTTGTATTCTGAAATCTCGAGGCGTAGAAGAAAATGTATGCAGTGGCAACACAATTTTCATATTATGTAAAACCTTGGCTTTCCAAATTGCTTTTGAACTGAGATGAATCTTAGCTTTGTTGTAAATAAAATGTATACAGTTTATATAATGTCAACTAATCTAGTATTTATAACTTACTTTTGACTAATTAACTTATTTGTTAACTTTATTTGAGGACGTCGTGGCGTAGAGGGAATGATGTATGAATTCCGCTGGGGGAATGAGGGAATTATACCACGTAACGAGGCAAAGCGCGGCGATGACTTTCGCCATTTCACACGCAAATGCGTCCAGAATTCGGTAGAAAGTGGGTAACGGAAGTGTCTTTATGGGAACAGCGTAGAGGGAATAATGTATGAATTCCTCTGGGGAATGAGGGAATTATACCATGTGACGAGGCAAAGCGTGGCGATGACTTTCGCCATTTCACACGCAAATGCGTCCAGAATTCGGTAGAAAGTGGGTAATGGAAGTGTCTTTATGGGAACAGAGTAACTTAACGCAAAACGTTCAGGTAATACCAGGTTCAAATATACCTATATGACAAACTATTACTAAACTACTGTTGGAACCCAACCTCAGTGCCAATATTTAATTGAAGCGTTTAAGCCAAATCTCCAGACAAAAAAAAGAAATTAGACCACAGTTTGAACTGATGCCAGAAAATCAAGCATCCAAAAATCTGCAGTACATTAGATGAATGCGATAATTTCTTTTTTAGTCGACGTTTTTATTTCTTTTCGAGTAGCCGTTGCCGTACACTTTTATTTTTCATTATTTTTTTTTGTGTATTAATAAGGTTAACTAGTGACACGTTCAAAAAGTGGAGATGAATTGAGTGTCTTGACACTAGTTTCCCTCAGCCTGTCAGCATTTCAGTTGAAATATTTATTTGAAGCCAGACGTGACAGGTTGTGGGTTCAATTCCCACTGGAGGAAATGAAATACTCGTATTTAATATTTCCATTATCTTCCCTCTGTTGTCGAGGCAATACACAATGCTTGCAGACTTCGGCGGAAATAAGGAACGGAGGAACGGTCTTAACACCAGGTTCCCTCGGTGTTTCCTCCTCTGTGCGCGAGTACAGCGTGAAACGGCAAAGTCTCAGAAGTTAATGGGGTCACGTAGACTAGAGAGAAACGGAGTATCCTTAAATTAGGTTCACAGGTTCCCCCTCTAACCCTGCTATGTGCGGGATACAGCGTGAAGCTAAAAAAGCACATTTAAGTAGCAACGTCACATTTTCATAGTAAATAAATTTAGAAACACATGGGAGAGAATTTTCCACAAAACAAATTGTATGGTTTTAAAAGTTTCACATGAAATTGTTTTGTTTTATCAGTTAGGAAAAACTTGGGATCCATCAAAGTTCAAACTTTTGCCTAAAGTTGTATAAAATATTGACTTTTTGTCTAATTTTATGCTAAGTAATTTATTTTTTTCAATCCTGTGAAAATGGTATGTAGGTTAATATTTATATAATAATAAAAATTGTATAGAGGCCATCTATATCGCAGTCGTAGATTCAGTTATCATTCGAGGAAATGTACATAAGTGTTTTTTTATTATTTTTAAGCTATAGCAACACAGGCCGCGGCGGGAGCTTCAAAATGTAATATTTAATATCTAAAATCTTTTAAATAAATTCGATAAGTAAAGACGTGAAAATGAGCACACTACACTGGAGAATTACACCTTACGCTTAATTATTTCTCCAAATTGTTTTAAACATCGCCATATATTAATTGTTTTTAGGTTGACGCTATAATCCGCATAAAGTAGGGTAGGCGGACGTAACCTGGGAACCTTATATGAGGCTACTCCGTTCCCCATCAGGACAAACCCATTCCCCACTCCGCTGAATTTTTCAAGTATTTTCCGGGCATTGAACGGCGGATGCCACGCTATACCAGAGCATCCATTACCAGAGCGAGCAAATGAAAATATTAAAAATGTCATTCCCCGAGTGGGAATCGAACTCACAACTCTTACATTCACTTATTCAATAATCATAGATACCTTGTATTGAGATCAACTTTTCTTGTATTTCGATAAAATATTATATCAGAAGAAACCTTTTTTCGGTGTCAACAGTTCCCGACCCACTTCCGATTATTTCGAAGTAAAATGTCTTTGTGAAGGTTGTTTTCTAAAGCTTTTAAGAGCATTTACAACAAAAACACACAAACAATCGTCACCTGAACCACCATTTATTGAAACGTAATGTTCTTTTAGAACCTCGTTGTATGCCAACAATCAACACACCACGCCTCGTAAAATTCGACGGAAAGTGAGGAACGGAGTGCCTTGTCACTAGGTTTCCCCTGCCTACCTTGCTATATGCGCGATACAGCGTGAAGCTGATTTTTTATTTTATATTGTTTAGCTATCATAATATGCTAACAGTTTCAAAAAGATCAAAATTGGTGAAATAAATAAAACTGACATCGACTATGGCCCATGGACAGGCCCATTCACAGAATGCTAATCCTATTTCTTTTTTAACATGGCATTGCTTTTTAATTCTTCTCTGTCCAATTTTTCCATACAGAATCCATTCCATAGAATTTAATTTTCTAAATGTATGGGAAAAGTTCATAGAAGCATACTATCGAAGTTAAGCTCAAAATTCCAAGGATTTTTCTGCAAATAGTTAAAAGCTCTCTGTGTGCATATTTTCTTGGAACGAACTGTACATGATACTTTATATTTACAATAATTGCTACGTTTCTTACTAATTGATATTAAAATATACCAGTTGGATATTAAATTCTACTATTTATTAGTTCTTGTTATTATTATATTGTTGTTCCTTTATATTTCAATTAAGATAACAGCAGAAAGGTTGACTGTTTAAGTCGTCGGTCGTCGTGTGGGTTCATTGCTCACTAGAGAAAATTAATTATTAATATTTCCAATTCATTGCTGTGGTAACAAGGTAAAAAGGCGCGGCGTTGAGTTCCGTCACTCAACAGACAGTGACCCAAAAACTGGCGGAAAGTGGAGAATAGAGTGGCTTAATAGTGTATTCTCTCAGCTTTCCCTGCTATAATGCGAGATACAGCTTGAATCTGAGAAAATAAAAAATATAAAGAACTTTTAAAATTTTCACTAGTATTAAAATCGAATCTGTAAATATCACTATCACACACCTGTGCCACTGTACCTAGACAGCCTCCAATATTACTTATTTCTGATTTTTTTTTCTTTAATTTCTTCGTCTTGTAAATGAATTACGTTTCCTGAAGATGCGTGAAAAGAAAAAAAGTTAAGTTAATATTAAAATTAAAAAATAAGTATAAAATTTTTATATAAACTTTTAGTCTTAATTTTTCTCATTAAAAAGAATAATTGTACTTAAAATAAAGCGTCATTGTGAATTCTTTTGACATTTGAATAGAGAACAAAAAGGCTTTTCGTAATTTATACTCAGTTGCGTTAAAGTTGAAGTTATTTTTTCATTACAAAACTTTTAGTTTATTTATATTATAAATTAAATTGGGGCCAGTCTTAGCGTGGGGGTACTTGGATTCCCACTAGAGGAAATGAAATACTTACTATTTTCATTTCTTCGCCCTGGTAACGTTTTAAAACGCGGCGTTGAGTTGCAAATATGCGAGAATTTAGATTCACGTTGTAAGAAGACATAATGTGAGAGAACATAATGTTAATATACTCCGTGCCCATTAGGACACTTCCCTTCCATACTAACCGCCAAATTCTGAAGGCATTGTGAAACAGAAAACTGAGAGGAGTCGAACCCACAGCCGGTAGCGTGTACAGCCGAGCACTTGCACCCCTGCACCACTCTCCTCAAAATGATATTTATATATGACCTAATTAGATATAGTATGTTCTTTTAGTAAACCGATTACCTAGAAGTTATTAAACTGTCATTAAGAAAGTGGGGCTATTAGTAGGGCGCAGCGGAGCTACGAGTGACGGATGAGTCCGATGATAAATATAAGAAAGACTTTTGTGAAACTTTCATAAAACAAATATTTTTTCATCTTTTCTTTCATCTTTCTGTAATTAGTGATTTGTGTATTTTTTTTATATTTTTGTAGTGATAAATATTTGCCTACTTAGTAGTGGGTTCGATTAGAAATGAAACATTTAATATTTCTTCGCTCTGGTGTCGAGGCAAAGCGTGGCGTTGAGTTCCGCCACTCAACACGGAATGCCTTCAAAATTCGGCGGAAAATGTCTTAAGGTACTAGGGTTTCTCAGCCTTAGGTTTATGCCCCCGCCGAATGCATCGTTGAGTTCCACGTAAAGTCTCAAAAGTTACAACATATGGAACGAAATGTCTTAATGTTGAATTGTTTATATATTATTCAGCAGTGGAAACGAAAAAAAATATTGTTTTCTAACAAAATTCTTTCGAATTTATTATCTTCGATGTCAGTTATAAGGAAAAGTCGGTTATATTTTTTGATGCCGACATGAAAACTGGTGATCGAGGCACCGACAGTCGCTTCACAGTTCATTGGTTCACGCAAAAATATACTTACTCCTAGAGTAGACGCTTAAAGAAGCTTTTATTATGATACCTGTTTGTGGTGGATATTGCCAGTTTTCTTTTTGTATTATTTTAGTTCAGCTTCACGCTGTATTTCTCACATAGCAGTAGTCTGCTGGAGCCTGTCAGAGGCAAGCTAGTAAGCTAGTGTAAAACACTTTGTTCCTGATTAAGATACTTCCAATTCCCACTTTCCGCCAAAATCTGGAGACGTTACATGCTGAGTGGCGGAACTCAACGCCGCGGCTTGCTTTGTAACCAGAGCGAGAAAATGAACATATTAAAATATTTAATTCCCTGAGTATGCAAAAAAATATATAAAAGAAATCTTTTAAAAATACTTCGTTTATATTTATTATGATAATTGAATGAAATAGAAAACAATTTTCTTTATATCTCTAAGTGCACTTTGAAAATAATTTTAAAATATTTGTTCATTTCAGCTCTTTGTTTATAGCTTTAGAGCGTAATATGTTTTTTAAGAAAAATAAACTGACTTGCAATATCTAGGCATCGAACCAACTTGTATCACTAGAAATACATGTACGGACATTGTTGGTTCGATTCCCACTCAAGGGAATGAAATATTTCATACTTTTACATCTTCGATCTGGTGTCGAAGCAAAGGGGCGTTGAGTTCTGCCACTCACTACGCAATGTTTTCAGAATTCGGCAGAAAGTGGGAAACGGAGTGTATTAACACTAGGTTCCCTCTGCCTACCCTGCTGTGTGCGGGATACAGCGTGAAGCTTATTTAATTTTTAATATATTTTTTATTTTCACTAAGCATAGGTAGCCGCAACTTTGCACTACTATTAGTTAGAAAATACAAGACAAACAATAGATTGCACGAGCCATTTCAATTTGTGTACATTTACAAACTAAATGTTAGGTTTCGTATGCGCAATAAAATAATACAATTTGCAAGTATTTATATAGATTTTAGTTAATTAATCAGCAGGGTAGGCAGGGGGAACCCTTGTGTTAAGACACTCCGTTCCCCATTTTCCGTCTAATTCAGGAGGTAGGGCGTGTTGAGTGGTGGAACTCAACGCCGTGCTTTGCCTTGACACCAGATTAAGAAATGGAAATATAAATTAAAACAAATATTTCATTTCCTCAAGTCCCCACTTGAGAAAATGAATTGAATCTACAACTAGTTGCGTTTAAAGTTAAACTTTGCGTCCTTACGCCACGAATGGCCTCGTTAATAATTTATAAAGAAGTCAGAGGAAAATCGCGAACCTACAATTACCGTGATTTTTCATCTTCATTTTCGTAATCTATTTATATAAAATCGAAAGGTCAATCACCCACTCTTTACGAAATCTCAGAAACTACATGTACTACGAATCTCAAATTTCGCATAGGAGTTACTAATATTCAACTTTTAAGGGGTTGTTTTTGGGGTTGAAAGTTTGTATGAAACTTCGTTACTACAAATGCTAGGAGTCTCTTATTTTGCATGGACGTCACTTATAGGACGTAGGTACTCATTGGGACAGAAATTAATAATAACGTAGTTCACGCAGGTCAAGCAGCGGGCGGGCCGCTATATAAACATCACCCCAAAAAAGCAATAAAATTAACATTTTATAATTAAATTTCATATTACACACGTCTTTCGTGAATACAAGTACAATTGTCACGAACAAAATGCAAATTTGTCTCCACTCAACTGGGATGCCAGAGCTGGGGTCTACTAAAATGTGTTACAAGTTACTTTTAAAAGCCTATCCACAGTCCAACATAGACTTTCGACGGATAATATTACTTTCTGCCTAATTTTGAAGAAAATGAGATGTATGACGGAACTTAACGCCGCACTTTGTCCTGCTAATAGAGCGAGAAAATTATTATTATTATTTTTTTTTTCAATCTTGTATTAATGACACCATTTTACCGTTTTTTTCAATATATATTATTCCATAGTAAATAAAGAAAAATATTTTTGAAAACGTATAGAAAGTTTCATTATCCTCATCATCATCATCATCAGCCTGTCCTCGTCTACTTCTGGACATATCCAATGGCCTCTCCAATGGCACGCCACTGAGGTCGATCTTCAGCTCTTCGCATCCAGCCGTTGATAGAAAATTTAACGTATTTAAGCAATTATTTAGTCAATTTTTAATAAAGCCATATTAAAGCATGCTATATACGTAGTATAATAGGAATACTGCTGAAGTTCAAATTCAGTTAATGTCTAATGTCTACGACTGAACAAGAGCTTACTATTATAGCTGGTCGTCGCGCGAAATGACTGGAATTAAAATTTGGCCACCAGCCAGTGCTGTCTGCGTAATAATAGTTTATGTCTCCATTGTTTCAATAGACTTTTTGCTTGATAATTTTGAAATTAAAACTTTTTGATGCCATCGTTGTATGGTAAAAGATTATCTGGAGTGTCTAGGCACTAGGTTTTTCATGCTTATTTAGTAAAAATGCAAGATGCAGCTTGAAGTCGATTCAAGTTTATATTCTATAGCTTTACAGGTGAAGGATAATAGGTTTAAATAAATTATAATTAATTCCTCCGAGTGGGCATCGAACCCTCAATCAGTCGCGTTTACAGTTCAGTTCAGTGTTGACTGGCCTCAACTGTACACTACCTCATTAGAACTAGGAGAACATACCCCATATTAATGTCAGAACCATTCAACAGTTCAGATATTTAAATCAAAATGGATAATTTCGATATTTATTTTAGTTTACGAGAAATTTGTGGACAAACATACATATATTCGTACTTACGACGTTTAAGACACATGCTTAAAATCTTAAATGGGTTATACCCAAATATCAGTTTCAAAAAACGTACGTCAAACATCAATTTGACGTAAATTACGTTTTTAACCAACTTCAAAATAAGACAGTTATAAGACTCTCTTATTTAAAAGTCGGTTAAAAGCGTAGAGGGCTGACTACGAGAGATTAATCGGCCGTTTTAATACTTTAAAAGGTTTATTTAGTTAATTCCTAAAGGAGCAACGTCGTCCGCCAATGTTATTATACTCGTAGTAAACATTAGATATTAATCCATTATAGGCTGGGATTGAGTGAGTTAATTAATTTAGCCTAATGGGTTGTGTAAAGCAAAGCTTACAAAGACCCTTCGATAGAGTTATTTATCCTAGAAGTTAGAAGAGAAGAGAGAGAGAGAGAGAGTGAAAAGTTATCTAATATAGAAAATTTAGAAGCCAGCCCTGGCGCAGGGATACAAGGTGTGCTGTAAAGGCGATAGGTTGTGGATTCTATTCTCAGTCGAGGATTTTTTTGTAGTAACGAAGTTTCATACTGCACGCAGTAGCGTAGGCAGAGGGAACCTAGTGTTAAGACACTCCGTTCCCCAATTTTCGAAAATTTTTTCGAGGCATTGCGTGTTTAGTGTTAGAACTAAATACCGTGCTTTTTCCATGGTGCCAGAGCGAAATAAAATTTAAATATTAATCCTATATCTTATAAAACAAAATCGCTTTTCGTGTCTGTCTGAACTTTCTAACTCTTCTTCTTCTAAACCACCCAACGGATTTTGATGCGGTTTTCACCATTAGGTCGAGTATTTCTCAGGGAAGGTTTATATATAGTTTATTATTTGTACATTCTTATGTAAGTTAACATAAATAAGATAAATGTGTATAAAGTCCTACCCGTTGATACACTTTCGCGCATGCGCTGCTTTAATGGTAAGTACTACATGAAAATAATGTACTAGAGTATTGTTCCTCTTAATAAGATCTACAACAAAAAGTCAGCGACAGCATATTCGTACCTTTTAAGGATAACGTGTAGTGATCATTTTTCTGTCTAAAAATAGTAATTTCAATATATTTTTTATTTTAAGGGATATTTTTCCATAATGGTATTAATCCTTATCCTTTAAAATACTTTATTAATTTTCTACGTTAAACGAAGATAAAATTTGCTTTTACATTATTTCGAAACTGCGAATAGTTTTAGAGAAAAACGCAATTAAATGTTGACACATCACGCCGTTGACACTTCAGCTGTATCGAGTCAAGTTTCACTTATCCCTTCCTCTTAGCATATAAATAATTATATTACTTACGTTGGCCATTTAATGTAGATCAAAACTGTCTTTTACTATTTTTCATTTTAATAAGTACTTTAGAAGTTGTTACAATATCAAACAAATCTTGCTGCGAAACGGCTCGCCACTCGCCATTCGTCCCTCCGCCCCCCGCGACGTTTTGCGTCCGCCATGCCCGTCTACCTTACACGCATCGGTGGTTCAGTGGTAAAATACTTGCCTGCCACACGGTCGGCCCGGGTTCGATTTAATTTTCTTCACAGGCAGCCACGTAGTGCTTGCTTTTCATCAGGGACAGAGTACCGTCTTCCCTACCCAAGCGGTGTCGCTGTAAAAGCCAATAGGGCTAACAGCATTAACCGTCAGAGAACCAAGGCCCTGATGATTCGGAGCTACTACGGAGATGGCCGAGAGAATGCTTCAATTCTGCGCGTGGCAAAGTAAATTTAGAAGATATTGCACGTACTTTGGAGTTATCCAATAATTATAATCTATTTCCACGCGACATAGTTGGTTACATTTTTCGTTTAAGTATTTTTGGGTAAGAGAATAGTAGGTAATCTGTTGTTTATGATTTTTTCGTTTAAGTTTTCTGTTGTTTGTGTTATTTATTTGTGTTTATTTTAAAGCAATTGGAAAATTCTTATTGGAACTACGAAAATGCGGGTTGCATTAGGGTTTAATTAATTTTCACATTCTCTTAAGTGCTTTGCAAACATATATTATGTGAATAATTTAGTAGTTAAAGCGGGCGAAGCCGCAAGAGGGTCGCTAGTAAATAATAAATCATTCCCCCAAATGGGGATCGAACCCACAGTCACATTGCAGTGACACCCTTGAGCCCCTGCGCCACGACGGCCTCAAATCAATTTTTTATCAAATAAAAATTTTAGGTACATGTGGTGGGTGGAGTTGACCCCATTATGTTATCCCAATCTGGTTAAAAAAAAAACAGCATTGAGTTCCACCATTGCAGACTTTACAATTGGAAAACGGAGTGATAGGTCACCAAGTATATTCTGCCCACAATGTATACTTCCATAAAGTCCGTATGTTGCCAGGAAATAAAACTGGCGAGAGGTGATTCTATAAAAACCAAACAAAATCAATCTCAAACCTTTTTAGCTGAAGTATTTTTAAGGCAGAACCCTTTCTTGTTATTGTGTATCAGCTAAAAAGGATAGAGCATAAAACTTTCATCTCGCTTAAACAAATAGGGGCTGGGGAAGTTCGCTTCGTCTGCGGTTACCCTTAACTGATTGAAGAACAGCGAGAATAGTTGGAAGCACTTATGTTGGAATAGGAAAATTTCCGATGACTTCTTTCTGCCTTTCTCATTCAAATTGAGTTGTCGATATGAGGTTAAGTGGACGGGATCTTATAAAAATAGTGGTTTTTTTTAATAGCTCTTATACGGTAAATAATGGTGATAATTTAATACGCAGGTAGAAATAAAACAAATTTAATTGTAATGTTTATATTTAGTTTTACATAGCTATCTGGCTATCTAAAATTCGTTTTATCCGGCTTAAAATAAATTCTAAAAATCAATTCCTTTGACAGTTGTTTGGCTGATAAATGCGGTACTTAATATGCGAGAATAATTCCACCCAGCAGCACCTGAACCCTTCGTTTTCAATTTCGATGAGAATTCTGATCGACAGATTCTAAATATAGGTCGAGCATTTATACGAGTATATCCTGTATTTGAAGGCAATATTAAAATGGCGTAACTGAACACTGAACATTTTATGAATACTTTATTTAGTTAACTTTATTTTAACTTAATTTAAAAAATTTTTTTCGCGGCTAGGCGTGAAAAATGTGAACAGCTGTTAGAAAAGCTCTGTATTTTTTTTTTATATTTTATTTTATTTACAAGTATTTTAAACTTCTATATGTGCTAGTGAAACTAAGTACCTAAACCTAGTGTTGTCCTATATTGAGTTTTTACAATTAATAATAAAATTACTTCATATTCAACTATGGATGCTATTAAGGAGTCCATCACTGCTATGGCTGACATGTTTAACGCCAGGATGAACGAACTTCAACAAGACCTGAAAAAAACTTCGTCGCCAGTGACCGTGACAACAATTGCTGCAGATTTTACTTCTTTTAAAAAGTTCATCCACACTGCGCTTAGTACGTTACAAAAACAAGTTGAACTACTGAATCTGGAGGTTGACCGTATGGAGATGTCGAGGAGACGTAAGACACTACTTTTCCATGGTGTAGGTGAGAGTAAAACAGAAGATGTTGAGGCACTGGTTACAAATATTGTGGCGGATGACCTTGACCTTCCTAATTTTTCTACAATATGCATCAGGTCAGCGTATCGTCTTGGTCGCTTAAACGGAGAGAAACCTCGGCCAATACTGGTTAAATTTGCAACTCCGCAGATGCGTCACAATGTTTGGACCGCTAAATCTAAACTTAAGGGTTCAGGTATCACAATATCTGAATTTCTAACGAAAAATCGTCATGGTGTATTTATGCTGGCTAGGCAACGATTTGGTGTGGGGAAATGTTGGACACGGGATGGCCTCATTCACATAATTGCTCCAAATGGNTTTTTCGTAGTTGCTAATATTTTATTTACACTTTTAACTAAATGTTTACTTCTGTTACCAATTTTATATTGTGTTAATCTCCCAATATTCCTACGTAACTCATCAATATCTGATTTTAATCTAATTTGCCACGCTGGTTCAGGTCTGTGGATCTTATTTTTAGTTCTATTATCTACTTTGAAATTTAAATATGTTGTAATAGTTATAGCCGTACAATAAATAACAGTATGTATGTCAATTATATTATTCAAAGAGTTCGTTTTTTCCGGTAGTATAGATTCATTAAAGATTTTAATAATATGTGATAACTTTGAGCTGTTGGTTAATTTTGGAAGTGTTGGACGTAATGTTGGATCGCTATTGCTATATTTACTTAAATTTTCTTCCAAAAGAGATTTAAGAGTTTCTGTACAGTGTGAGTATAAGTGAGTGTCGAGTTGTATACTAGGTGTAATTGTGTTTTGTGAGCAATTGTATTGTTTATATATTTCTTTAGAAGTTTACTGTGTATTAAAAAATTCAGTATTATTTGTGTGCCGAATATCAATATGTAAAGAGGTATTTGTAAATGAATTCGATGAACCTTTTGATTAATGACTAGTTGACATATTAGTCATATTATTGTGCTATGTTTCTAAAATGCTTTTCACTTCTTCGCGAAGCACTTTAATCTCGTCATCGGATAGATATTTGTTCCTAATTATGGCTCTAAGCTGATCTGAAAATCGTTGTTCAGAAACGTGAGAATTTGATTATTTGGTGGTGAAATGGTGATGCAGTTTTTGACGGTACTGGGTTTTATCTGTTTCTAAATTTGTTATTTTGAGGTACGTACGCATTATGAATATCTTGATTTCCTTGTCCCATTTCATGCGCACACTGGTTTACCAGCTTTGGTGGTCTCTGGTCTCATTGCCGAAGCTACCATCGAAACATCCAAAGCTAGAGTAGTCGAAGACTCGCGGACCGGATTTATAGAAGTGTGGCTAGACGTGACTTCTTCGGGTACATTCCCGGTAAGGATCCGTCTGCTAATCCCCTTACCACCGACGGTTCGCATACTGTGGCACCCAGCGTCGGCTCCAGGTGCGCCCCAGCGATCTCCCCCGGGAAGCGGCATTAAACGTTTAACTCTACTTCGTTATTCCATTTTCACAATTGGGACCGTTCGTTGGGAAGTTTTACCAAGATGTTAATGGTTCTTCAAAGCTAATTATAGCTTTATGTTATTGTCTAGGTGTTCAGACTTGATTCAGCACCAGTTCCCTTAGCCATAGCCCCCCCCCCAACACGTCAAGGTGGTCCCCTGGGGGGGAATATTATTATTATTATTAAATTATATTTTGGAGTGTTCCATTATTATATTATTGGAGGCAATATAAATCCAGATCTCACTTGGAAATGTTTATTAAAGCAATATAACTTTTATTCTAATGTTCCGTAAATCTTTATTGACATGTCCGTTAATGCATAGGGGATTTTGGAATAGCAATAGCCACTCCAGCAACGCTGTTAGTTTCATCCAGAAGAATAATAGGAAAATATAAAAAGGAATATTTTTCTGTACGAAAGTGGCCTCTCCGGTTTATTTTTAGTGGCTCTCAAGTTTGCCACCTTTGAAGAGATGACGGACCTATTGATTTGCTTTCAGATCTTTTAGAAGTTATAGACATCAAAGTTACTAAAGCCTCATCAGCTGTGTTGGTGAGTGGTTATAACTTCAATGAGTCGGTGGTTGTCAGAATCTCTTCTGTTGTTCAGCGGGTAGTAGGGAGCGCTATCGAAGCTGGTTGCTTTCCTGCGTCATCCTACGCATGCTTATGATGCTAACACTAGGCATAATGAAGATGTTGATTACCTTCCTCCTTCATCACCCTTATCTAATATCCTATATTATGTAAGTTTAGCCAAACTTATTACCTCCTTTTTTGAAATCGGAATAAATATATTAATATTCAACGTAAAGACCACGTAGATATAATCTTACTTTACTTTTTTTTCAGTCACAACGTACTAGAAATATAAGATAAGTGTTTGCACGTACGTATTTATGTCGTCTTTTTAATTCGATTTCATATAATTATTATACAAAATATACTTATATACTTATATGAATATAAGGAAAAAAAACTTTCATGGAATTATGAATAGAAAAAGCTATAAATTATCAATTATTTTTCTTTCTCTTATTTTTCTACAATATTCAATTAACTCAGTTACAAGGGCTATTTAAGTAAAAAAGCTTTTAAAATCTGTAAGTAGTGGAAAAGCGAGACCCAATTGCATAATAAGAATTTTACATTCTTTTGAACTGTTTGTAACTCATTGAAATCGTAACAACATGAATAATACATTAAATTAAAATGCACAAAAATTCAACATTCTTAAAATGAATGCTAAATTAGTTATAAAAATTACATATGTGTTTCGTAAAGCAAATATTTCTTTTGAGCTTTAATTTTTAGTTTTAATGAACCTTTATTTATGTTTTGTTTAAAATAATCAGCTTCTCGCTGTAACCGTACACAGCAGGGTAGGCAGAGGGAACCTAGCGTTAAGACCCCCCGTTCACCACTCTCTACCGAATTCTGGACTGGATTTTTGTACAGTATTTTCCTGCATAGAAAATACCTTGCCTTCTACGGTAAATCCGTAAAGCTTTTTAAATCACTTAATTATTATTTTTTAAATTATTTTCAAAGTATTATTTATTTGTACACTTACTTAAAACAAAGCAAATATTTGAAGAGAAAAAAATAAAATAAGTTTTCTTTTATTTTATTTTTTTCTTACACTTTAAATATATCATTAACTTTAAATATATCATTAACTGTTATCAAAAAGATATTATTTATGTACTGAATCTCAGTTGGTTCATTTAGTATTAAAAACATGATTTCAGTGATTTTTCTGTTTGTAAAAACATTTTATTCAAAGAAATATGAAGATCTTCCAACTCCAATTGTCTCGGGAAGAATTTGTTGAAACGCCGATGTATAATAGAGACTGCGACTTAAGAATCTTAATAGCGAGGTTTCTGAGATTTTGCATCTGGAATATTAAAGTGCTGCCTTAGATGTTATATTTTTTTTGCTTTCACGCTTTTTCCCGAACAGGATAGAGATATATGGTGGGCATAGAGTTAAGATACTCTTTTTCCTAATTTTTCGCCTAATTTTTGAAATGTACACCTAAATGGTGGAACTTAACGCCGCGGATTAAAACTTATAACAAACAAATTAAAATTTTACTCTGTTAGTCATAATCTAAGTATATTTATATTTTTGTTATCTTCCAAGTGGTAATAGAGACAGATCCTAATGTCAAGACACTCCTTTCTTCACTTACCTTACCTACTCGAATTCCAGTTATTGTGTATTGAATGGCGGAAGCTACTTTTGCCTTTTTTTAACTTCACGCTGTATCCCGCACGTAGTAGCTAGGTAGCTATTGTTATTATTATTATTAAGAGTTGAATGACGGAACTCCTTTCTTTATCTTCACATAACGAGAAAATTTAAATAGTAAAAATATTATTACACAAATTGAACCTACGACCATCTCGTACCTCTGCACCACCGAGGTATCGGTGGAAATATACGTATAATATACATTATATCTTCTAAAGACATTAAGAAGATCAATAAAAATGTTCTTCTATGTTGACTCGTCTCTTGAATCGTCAGGCGTTTACACTCGACACCAAGGCGCCGCTTGTGATAGTGATGGGCGTTTATTTAAATGGTAATATTGATAATTTAAAAAAAAATGCAGTGGTCATTTAAATATTTAATTATTTTTTTTATGAATTGTTTTTTATAATTAATTTTTCTTTATTTTCAATGGTTTATGGTATATTGTGGCGCATTTAGTTTTATTCGCTTATATAATTAACATTGTTTTATTCAAATAAATACTTCAGATGTCTTAATTCTTTTTATAACTTATTTTGAGACAAAAAAAGCTTAATTAACGTCCGTTTTTTACTTTATGTTTAAATATATAGCTTACTAGTTAGATAAAAGTCACGTAACTTAAACGTTTCTTATCAGCAGCATCAATAATGGACTTTCATGTCAAATGCAAATATTTTAGTATAAGCATTATAATTGTTATTAAAACTTTTTTTTTATTTAAGCAGAGTTTCTGGACTGGAATGCAGTCTATTCTTATTTTGTGCGTAATTTTCGAGACAGTAAGTACCTATAGAATGGCGGAATTCAACGCCGCCCCTTGTATTCTCTCAAGTAGGAATCGCACCCAACACCTCGCCTTTACTGTCACCACCCATCACTAATATTGTAAATGTAAGAAAACTTCAAATTTCCATAGAGAGAACCTAATGCTACAATTTCTATCCTCACTTTGGCTTGAATAATATTTGTGTATATATTCAGAGAACTGTGCTATAATGGCGTCACTAATGTGCTATATTTTTTGTCCAGACTGGACTCCGTTTAGACCATTTAGTTAGTAAAAAGAAAAACAATACTAACAAGCAGGATTTCCGTTCAGATTTTCCCAACTTGCTGCCTCCTGAATTCGGCAGAATGTGGGGAACGGAGTGTCTTAACTCTGTCTCTGTCGGACGCAAGTGCCTTGCTATACCAGTTCCTGGCGCGACCTCCCGGACGCCCAAGGAAGCGCTGGTTGGAAGTCGTGATGCAGGACATGAGAGCCA
Source organism: Heliconius nattereri (assembly GCA_013403645.1). NCBI lineage: Eukaryota > Metazoa > Arthropoda > Insecta > Lepidoptera > Nymphalidae > Heliconius > Heliconius nattereri. The sequence goes on from JAAIXI010000223.1 coordinate 2,340,698, forward strand.
ATGGTCTAACCACCGAGGACGCAAAAAATCGTGCAAAGTGAAGTAGGTTGAGTAGAAAGGCAGACCCTGGTAATAGCCGGGAATAATGCCAGGAAGAAGGAGTGTCTTAACCCTAGGTCAAGAATATTAACAGATGTTTGGAATTAATATCTATTGAAGTGCCCTGACACTAGATTTCCTCTGAGCGGAATACTGCGTGCAGGTAAAAAATTACTAGCTACATTCTATGATGAAAATGTTTTGTTGTATACTATCTACTGTTGTCATTAAAAACAAAACTAATCTTAATTAAGACCTCATTAGTGCTTGTGTCTCATGGAAAATGCTTCTTTTGTTTCAGAGAGGCGCCATTAAGCTGGTGCAAGAAAACGTGAACTAAGTGTTTGCTGTTAAAATAGACGTTTTATTACATATAAAAATATATAAAAAAAATATAGATTAAATATGGTTTAGTGTAACTAGTGATGTGACAATGAAGCTAAGTGTTAGTGCGTATAGAGCTCACGCAGCTGCCCATAAGAAGATTTTAACTTCTTCCTACCAACAACACTATGGGAGCACTGCGGCTCCCCCTTCTTGCAATCCGTTACAGCCGCCCAATTTCACGCCACAGGTAAGTTAATTGCATGAAAAATAGTAATTGGAGTCAAAATATACAGTAGATATGTACAATTTATAAAACTATATTTTTTCTGTATGTGTGCTTGACAAAGTACTTAGTCGTAATAAGCGGCTGGACTTATTTGAGTAGAGTTTTGTGCATATATTTCTAAAAAATCCTGGAGAGTTTAAAAATACACTTAAATCAGACCAGGCCGGAGGCCTGAGAGGGGTTGGATCCCCACTCGAAGAAATTAAATATTTATATAAATTTATATTTTCATTACTTCGCTCTGGTGTCGAGGCAAAGCGCCAGGCAAGTTGAATTCCGCCACTCAACACCTAATGCCTCTAGAATTCAGCGGAAAGTGGGGAACGGAGTGTCTTAACACTAGGTTTCCCCTGCCTAACCTGGTGTGTGCGGGATACAGCGTGAAGTTGATTATATAGAGTAGGATACTTAACATATAACTGAACGTATTTTCCGTTCCAGTTCGCAATGACGTATAATATTGGTACTTTGAAACTTTTACCTTTCGAGAGCTTATGATTCACAAGACTTTCTTCTTCGATTGTTTTCGAGACGTGTTTTATTGAATTTTCCGGTAATTCAATACTGAAACTAAATCGGGCTTTCGATCAGAACTTATAGAGTTGGTTGCGAAAAGATGAAAATATCGTGGTATACTCGTATTTGGAGATAATATTAGCTTGTTCTCAACTTTCTCCAAGATATTCTCCATTTTTTTATTATTAAATTTTGTTATTTTTTTTGTATTATATACATATTTTAGATTTTTGCATTCAAATCTTTAATAAGAACTAATTCTCAATTTAACATTAGTCTCGTGCACACTACATCACTATTCTAAAGGCTACTGGTGAGAGTGGGCGTGTGAGTGCCTGTAAAATACAAATACTTACTGAAAAGGATCAGTTTTACACATATATGTTTATATTTATATAGAAAAATTACATTAATACCAATATTTGGCTTATAATCCTATATCTTGTAAAACAAAGTCGCTTTTCGTGTCTGTCTGAACTTTCTAACTCTTCTTCTTCTAAACCACCCATCGGATTTTGATGCGGTTTTCACCATTAGGTCGACTATTTCTCAGGAAAGGTTTATATATAGTTTATTATTTGTACATTCTTATGTAAATTAACATAAATACGATAAATGTGTATAAAGTCCTACCCGTTGATACACTTTCGCGCATGCGCTGCTTTAATGGTAAGTACTACATGAAAATAATGTACTGGAGTATTGTTCCTCTTAATAAGATCTACAAAAAAGTCCGCGACAGCATATTCGTATCTTTTAAGAATAACGTGTAGTGATCATATTTCTGTCTAAAAATAGTAATTTCAATATATTTTTTATTGTGAGGGATATTTTTCCATAATGGTATTAATCCTTATCCTTTAAAATACTTTATTAATTTTCTACGTTAAACGAAGATAAAATTTGCTTTTTACACTATTTCGAAATTGCGAATAGTTTTAGAGAAAAACGCATTTAATTGTTGACACATCACGCCGTTGACACATCAGCTGTATCGACTCAAGTTTTACTTATCCCTTACTCTCAGCATATAAATAAGTATATTAGTTACGTTGGCCATTTAATGTAGATCAAAACTGTCTTTTACTGTTTTTCATTTTAATAAGTACTTTAGAAGTTGTTACAATATCTATCCTTGCTGCGAAACGGCTCGCCACTCGCCATGTTTCCGCCGTGCCCGCCTGGCTTACAAGCATCGGTGGTTCAGTGATAGAATGCTCGCCGGCCACGCGGGCGGCCCGGGTTCGATTCCCGGCCGATGCATTTTATTTAATTTTCCTCACAGGCAGCCATGTAGTGCTTGCTTTTCATCAGGGACAGAGTACCCTCTTCCCTACTTAACCGGTGTCGTCTTCTTAACAGTATAAACCAAAAGCTCGAAAAAAAACCCGCCTGCCTCTAAGAAGATTTAGATTTATTAGTAGGTAGTTATTAGTAGGTAGGCTTTTGCTTATAATTTCCGTTTAAATGTGTTTTAATAAGTACTTGAAAAGATTAATAGCACAGATTTAAAATTACGTTACCTACTAAAAATCCTTGCTGTGTAAAACAATTGGAAAATCCTTATTGAAACTACGAAAATGCGGGTTGCATTAGGGTTTAATTAATTTTCACATCACCTTAAGTGCAAACATACATTAAATAATCCAGTAGTTAAAGCGGGCGAAGCCGCAAGAGGGTCGCTAGTAGATATATAAATATTATTTAATTATCATTTACCTGTCTTGTTGTACCATTAACCTGCCTTTTAAACTAACGATGCATACATATCCATAGCTAATGTACTTAAGTTAAATGTAATCAAATGAAAAACTGGAAAGCTCTGAGCTCGTTATAAATTTCCTGAAACTTATCTTACTTCAACATCAAATGTAATTTGTAGTATGAATTGCTTATAAATGTAAATTTTCCAGTTAACACTTATAAATTAGAGTGACGTCGTAATGGTGTAGGGGCACAAGCGCAAGTAAACGCGGCAGGTTGTTCGATCTCCACTCGAGGTAATTTATTATTTTCATATCTTCCCTCTAATCGGGGCAAAACGCGGCGGCGGCGTTCGGCCACTCAACAAAACCATACCTCAAGAATTCGGCGGAAAGTGGGGATGAGAATGGAGTGTATTAAAGCTAGGTCCCTAGGTTCCCTCTACCAACCCTACTATGAGCGAGATACAATATAAAGCTAAAAAAAATAGAGGCAAATTATGGCGTAGTAGAACAGAATCTCTCAGAATCTTACACGGGGGTAAATGTAAGGGCTGTTGTTTCGATCTTCCCTCGAAAATTGAACAAAAAGAATGCAGTGTCTTAACACTAGGTTCCCAGGTTCCCGCTGCCTAACTTTCTATGTGAGCAATATAATATGAAACTAGAAAAATATAAAAACGTAGTTGGTAGTTAGTAGGTCACAAGCAGCGAGCAAGAAACATTATGTCTTCATTAATCAATGTTTTGACGTATAGGTAGGTACCTCTATTTATCCTCTATATCTAGGAGGAGGAGGCATGAAATCTTGTTATAGGACGCTTGGGTATTCAGAATGTACAATTTTTAAAGGATTTTATGAAAAATATAAAAAAAATACATTAGAACCATTTAAAGATATTTGCAGTTGAGTGCTCAATGGTGTACAAAAATTAAAGAAAATTTTTTATTCTTCAGTGTATATTTAGCCATGGCATATTAATTTCGCATATAATGGTATTTTTTACTGTCAATATATAAAGTTATTTAACGCAGTATACGAGAGAGACGAGCTTTCCTGAACTTTTCACCATTTTTTGACATAAAATCATATTTTCCATTTTGTATTTCAGCTTCTGTTTGAAATTTGAACGACAGCTGTTAGAACAAGAGAAAGAAAAACAAGTTCGGTTCGAAATTTTGCACCAATACTTCCAAGTATCCAACTACCTTTTTTTTTCAAATATTCAGTAATTTTTATCGAGACACCTTAAAAACAATTCGGAGATTCGGAGGAATTCGGAGATAATAAACTATTTTTTACCTGCGGTTCCGCCTGCTTGATGAAATAGGAGATTTTAGTCTTCAAGATTTTTAAGCAGCATTAGTAATATTTGATGTAATCCACTGTTATATTAGTTTACATGCATTTTTTAAAGGTACCCTTATGTTCTATCGACCCGGAAACATCACTGCAAGTAGTAGATTCTACAAAAATGCATATTTATTAAATCACTTATTGATATATGGGTGAGGTAAGGTGGTATTTAAGTATGTGACGTTCCCCGGAACACTCTTCATGATATAGTCTAACATCGGACATTTATTGTTATATTTTTTGTTAAGGAACCCTAAAAGTTACATAAAATAGTTAAGTAAAGTAAACGGTACAATTTTAAGATGTCACAGGAAAGAGAAATATAATTCGATAGAGAAGCAATTACAATGTCGTCTTTGGTATATATTTTCATTTTTTAAAACGGAACGACGTATTCTACTAAAGCAGACTTTTAAAAAAGTATGCAATTTCCTTCCACCTCTTTCCCTTATATTATTAAACAAATATGATAGTTGTAGATTCAATTTTTGTATACTAAAGGTGTTTTCTTTATTCATCGCATAAAGTCAGAGGTTGAAGTATCCTAACTATAGCTAACTGCTCCTGGAAACGGCTGGAACGGCCGGCTTTTTAAGCTCATCTATTTAAAATGATGAAGCTTTCTTCTTCTTTATTTTACTTAAAATACATACAAATTTCAATATAAATCGGAGAAGCTATCAATATTGCCTATATAAGGACCGTAAACGTACTCGTATAGACAACACGAGTCTCTAGTGTTAGTGTGGTTGGCAACTTGCCAAGTGAGGATTGCGGTCCTCGTTACGACGCTGTGGTTATTTTGTATAAATAAATAAATTTTTTGCTTGTAAATCATGGTTGTAAGAAGAAATTGCTTGTTGGGTCATGTTCAGATTTATTATTTTATTATAGTAATACTAGCATCTAATCAAGTCTTATGCAGAGAACAAGCATCACTATATATACCCGATATGGCCTGATGAGATCTTCCGTTTGGCTTTCAGTCAGTCAGTCCGTCTTGAGTGATCCTATAAAGCCTATAAGGCTTCCGTTTTCTTTCTTTTGAGGTACGGATCCCTAAAAATGGCCTTTTGCTGTCATCATAAATCATATTACTCAGCCTTTTGCGAGTAGCAATGATTGATTTAGGTTTCAGATATTTTTGCTTAATTATTTGTAATATTACTTGTATTGTAATATTACTGAGTGTTGCGTGGCGTAACTCAACACCGCACCTTGCCTCGTTATCAGAGCGAATCGCATTTCCTTGAAGAGGGAGGGTGTGGGTACGATAACTCACAACCTATCGAGCTTACAGTCACACTGACTGGCCTCAAATAATTAAATTCTGAAGATTTTTATAAACTACAATTGAACTAAAATCTTTTGCTTAAATATACAAATTTGCCACGAGCTTCGATAACAAGAAACAAGGAAAACAACGTTTTTACTATGTACTTCATAATCAACCGGAAGAAATCACAGAGGGCGACGAAACTATACTCCTGGGACCCGCACCCTACAATGTGCTAAGGAGGGTTCCTCATGAATTACCCAGTAGGGCTTACTAGGATTTTATCTAGGACTTTTGTAATGAGCCTTTCCGTAACTTATTCTATAATTGATTTTTAGGGTTCCGTACCTCAAAAGCTAAAACTGAACCCTTGTAGATTCAGTTCGTTGTTCGTCTGTCCGTTTGTCAAATCCATTTATGTAGAGATCGCGTGGACGTATCGAGCTGAAATTAAAATAATCTACGGTTTACGGTACAAATTTTACGCCATACATGCCAAGTATGGCGACGATCGTGGGTTTGTTCTCCACTCTAATTAATGATTTTTTTTTCATTGTTTTGTAACTTCACGCTATCGCTATCCTGCTCGGCAGTGGTTACCTGGGAAACAGGTGTCCCTGCGCCATGACGGTATCAATTATTATTTTCATCTTCTGTTAAAAAGATAAAGCGCCGCGTTAAGTTCCGCCACTCATCACGAAATATCTCTAAAAAAAACCTTAGCTTAAGCAGCTAATAAATATCAAATTCAGCAGCTTGCAGTAAAAATGTTTCCATTATCACAAATAATGAGATTTTTGATGACAGTAGACAGATTTGGAGAATAAATCCTACATTGGCTTGCAGAGTCAATTTGAATAATGAAGAGAGCGGCCTATTCAATAGTAGCAAATTCACTTTTAACTGAAACTTGTCTAGAATTACAATCAGTTCTACTTATTATATTAGTGTTTTACAGAATTAAGCATAAAAATTGTGTAATATTTAAAAATATTTATTTATTAGAAAAAAAAATCAGCTTCACGCTATATTGCAAGGAAAATGATGCTCATTTTTTCCAGAAATATATTTTCCATTTCTTATTTCGAAGTCTTGCGTTAAAAGCAATACTCCTCTAATTTTGTCAGTACTACTTCAATATTGTTCAATATTGATTTATAAAAGAGCACTTTACCAATAAACTTGCTGTATAAATAGGCGACAACAAGTGTTTTCACAATTTTACTTGTAGTGTTATTTTGTTATGAAATATTTTGCAGTGTAAATATATGTAGGTTAAATAAAATAAATAAATCAGCTTCACGCTGTATCCCGCACACAGCAGGGTATATGGAACGTAGTGTTAAGACACTCCGTTCTCCACTTTTTGCAGAATTCTGGAGGCATTGCGTATTGAGTGGCAGAACTCAATGCCGCGGTTTGCCTCGACAACAGAGCAAAGAAATGGAAATATATAAATAAATATAAACGTATATATAGGTTATTTGCTTTTTTTTTTAGGATTCTGTATCTCAAAATCAGAAACGCAGTCCTTATAGGAGCACTTTGTTGTACGTCTGTCTGTCCATCTGTTCAGAACATTTTTCTCAAGAACGTGTGTACGTTTCGAACTGTTATTAACATTAAATATCTAGTCTACAATCTTGTCTACTTGCACAGTAAGAATAACATTTTAAGTCAACGCAACCGATCACGCCCATATATGGTATATATATGGAGCACATAACCTTTGGAGCACAGATAGAATCAAGCTTTTAAGTCAACGAAACCAAAAGATACGTGTTGCATAGTTTTTAATGGATCTTATATGAATTCGCGCGTAGTCAAAAACCTATAGGATACTTCCCTGGACCGTTAGTTATAAAATTTGACACAAAGTGAGAACTTACAACATAAATTAAGCAGAAATCCAAAAAATAATTACAAACTTATAGTTTTAGTACGTTTCATGCGAAATGAGTGCAAATTTAACTTTGTCAACTTTTATAAGTTATACTCCTCGTTGACCGACGTAAATTGATACGGAACACGTTGGGCGAGCCCGACTCACACTTGACCGATTTTTTTATATCTATTTTTAAAAATATACTCATATATTTGATACTTTCACAAATTTTGATTTTGTTATATAATATTAATATAACACTAGGTTCCCTCTTCCTAACCTGCTGTGTGCGGGATACAGTGTGAAGCTAATTTATTTATTTATTTTCATTTATATAATATTACATAGTAAAGATATGATACGGTCGTTTTACATATTAACATAAGCCTTCCAGACCAAAATCTACTGTAATATGTGCCTCATATATTTTGTATTCTACGATAGTAAAAAATTACCCTTAATTCTGGCTGGACATTGACGAATAGAGCTATTTTCATTAACTCCAAGAATTTATGTATGCCGGAAACGTATCTCGGCAATGTTACATTCTTACTTGAATTATATAAAAAAAAATAGAACTTTTAGATACCTATTTTTGTTAGAACAAGTTCATATGAAAAATATTTTTATTTCTTTGAAAGCATTTTAATAAAAAATAATAATCATCATTCGAACCTAATCTAACTGTATACACGTCGGTTATAAGTTCGATTCCCACTCGAAGAAATGCTTGGGAAACGGAATGTCTACATGTTACTAGGTTTCTTCTACCCACCCTGGCATGCCCTGGGATAAAGCGTGAAGCTCCAAAATATATACATAAAAGATTATTGGTTCTCTCTCAAGGACAGAACGAGGCGACGAGGTCACTAGATACATATAAGCTCGCCCAATTAATTTTCCTATGAATATTCATTGTTTGAAATATATATAACATAATGGTAATGTCAATATCTATTAGATAACAAATATATTTGAGGTTTCTAATGACGATAATCGACGGTTGTGGGTTTTAATCCCATTCGGGGAAATTAATAATTAGTATTTATTATTATTTGCACCAAGGCAAAACACCCGGCGTTGTGTTCCCTCACTCAAAACACAATACCTCGAAAAATTCGACTTAAACTGGGGAAGTCTTAACACTATGTTCCCTCTGTCTACCATACTGTGTGCGGGATAAAGCGTGAAGCTGATTTATGTAGTAAATGTTTTAGTAATTTGCTTATTAAATCTATCTTTTTATTTTAAAATGCAGGTTTTTAAAATAGAAATAGAGACGAATACATAAATACAAACGCTTAAATAAATATATAAGTAATATTTTTAATGTAAAAATTGAGTAAATTTATTATTAATACTGTTAACTTAAATAAAATACCACGATTCTGTGTTCAATTTCAATTCAGGCAAATTAATTATGTATGTATACTAGCGGACGCGCACAGCTTCGCCTGCTTATTGCTTAAGGGTGAATTCTAATGAACCATGAAACACGTGTTTAATAAAATACTTTTAAGAGTCTCAATTTCAAATTTTATAAAAATCAGTGTCGATTTAAAGATTTTTCCATATAATCTTAAAAGTTTTAAGGATTAAAACCCCTTATTTACACCCCTAGGGGATGAATTAAAATCAACCACGAAACATATGTTCAATAATATATTTCTAAGAGTCTAAGTTTCAAATTTTATAAAAATCGGTGTCGATTTAAACTTTTTTCGATACAAACTTTCAACCCCTATTTCACCCCTTTAGGGTTAAAATTTTTAAAAATCCCTTCTTAGTGGATGTCCAGATTATGAAAGTAAACCTCTGTCCAAATTCCATGTTTCTACGCACAGCGGTTACGGCTATGCGTGCGTCTTACCTCAGTCAGTGAGGACAAGTCCTTTTATATATATATATATATACGATATACGTGGACGGCACTCCTCTTGAAGTTGTTCGGGAGTATATATACGTAGGGCAAACTATCCAGCTTGGTAAATACAACTTTGAGAAACAGACTGATCGAAGAATTCAACTGGGTTGGACAGAGTTTGGCAAGCTACGTCAAATCTTTTCATCGCCAATTCCGCAATGTCTGAAGATAAAAGTCTTTAACCAGTGCGTTTTGCCAGTCATGACATACGGTGCCGAAACGTGGACACTAACAGTCGGCCTAGTTCATAAGCTCCAACTCGCCCAACGTGCTATGGAGCGAGCTATGCTCGGAGTCTCTTTGAAAGATAAAATCAGAAATGATGTTATCCGGAAAAGAATCGGAATTACCGACATCGCTCGCAGAATCAATACCGATGGCCGATGGCCGTTGGAGCAGACGAGTCCTTGAGTGGAGACCGCGGATCGGCAAGAGTAGCGTAGGACGCCCTCCAGCTCCATGGACGGACGACCTGAAGAAGGTTGCTGGCTTCGACTGGATACGGAAGGCGGAGGATCGGGAACTTTGGCGCACCCTGGGGGAGGCCTATGTCCAGCAGTGGACCCGAAAATGCTGGTTTTATTATTATTATTTTATTATAAATTAATTATTTTCATTTTTTCGCTCTCTGGTAATAAAAGGATAAAGATAGTTTTATCTAACCAATTAGAATCTGTAACTAACATATATAGTAATTACTTTACAAAGGAGCCATGATGTTACAATAAACATGCAACTGAGTTAAGAGGACGTCAGCTATAAAAATTAAATTACGCCTACCCTATAATGGCCATTAGCGTCGTTTGTTAGAACTTTTAATAAATATATTTTGTAATAGCTTTTAACAATTAGGGAACTGGTGTTAAGTCTTTAAGTTAGTTTAAGAAAAGATGAAGAGAAGAAGGTGGTTCATGAATACTAAAGAAGATTACAATGGACGGTGCTTAGCTCTTCAGGTCATGTAGGCGAAGGAATATGTGCAGCATATCTTGTACTCTCTCGCCTCCATGACCTGAAGAATTAAGCAGAAACTACAGAAGATAGAAAAGAACATCGAAAAGAAGAGAAAATAACTTGGAATATTACAATAAAAATAAATTAAATGAATGTTATAATAATTATTACTGTAATATATTTTACATATATACTTCAGTAATCAAATATACGGAACATTTGATGTGGACTTTCAGCTGTAATAGAATGTTATTAGACATAAGGCTGTCATGAAGCAGGGGGACAAGCGACTGGAAACGTGACGGTAGTGTGTTCGATTCCCAAACCCATTCGGAGAAATGCAATATTTAAAAATCAGCTTCGTTCACACACACAGCAGGAAGCAGAGGGAACCTACACTAGGTTCCCTCTGTTGCTAAGAGACTTCTAAGACACTGCTAAGACACTCCATTCCCCATTTTTTCTAGAGACGAATTCTAGAGACTTCACAACATAGCGAAGAAATGAACATATTATACATTTAAATAAATATTTCTTTTTCTCGAGTGGGGATCGAACCCACATTCAGTAGCATTTACAGTCACATATAATACATATATAGATTAAATAAAATGGTAATTACTTCTACAGTGGTATATCCAGATAAAATAATAAAATTCATAATAGTTTTTCACTCTTCACGTAATGATTCATAAAACATGACGTTCCTGCGTGCTGCAGTCGTAAATCCTTCGCCATAAAGCGAACTCTGGAGGATGGTCAACGGTTCTTTTAAATTAATATCGTAATAAATTTCTTCTATTCTGGTCTTGTAATGTAATCTTAATTATTAAGTATCGTAGATAATTTTTTTTTTCCTTCACCCTGTATCCCAAATATATTAGGACAGAGGGAATGTTAAGTGAATCCGACTTGCACTTAACCGATTTTATTTGAACTACATAATAGTTTAAAAGAAATATTATTTTTTATTAAAATCGACTTGAGAAACTGTTTGTAAGAAAAATAATATTACTTCAAATAGAATATCTTACATGGATATTTCAAATGTCACGCGATAACCTCTTTCAGCTTTTTTAGGATTTATTTTGTCAGTGACTGATTTCGAAAGCGATATCAGAAATGTGTTTAAAAGCTACTATATAAATCCTCTTATAGTATTTGATATTATTGTCGATATTTAAGACGAAATCGAAATAGACCTTTATTTACTTTTACGTTTATTAACCTATTTTGAAAAAAGGAAGGTATCGCTTTGTTATGTGTGTGTGCGTGATATTATTGCAATTTCTCGGAATCTAAAACTCATATGTTTTTTGACTTCAATGTACTTAGTGTATAATATTGCAGTATTTTTGAGATAATAGAAGAATAAAATACCAACTGATTTGTACAGGTTTAATGTCCGATCACAACTGAGTAAGCCAACGCTTTATTTAGACTTATAATAATCACTACAAATATAGATACGTAGGAAATCAACAAATATTTGGATTCCGTATATTTTTTATTATCTTTTTGTTTTTGTTAAGAATTGTAACAGAGAAATTTAGTAATAATAAAGAATTTAATAGAAAAGATATGTCTTCGCTTATTAATTCTGCAAAATTTTCAAAACCAATATTTTTTGTGCAAAAAATGCGTGTTGAATGAGAGAACTAATGTGCGGTTCCGTAGGAACTTCCTTCCATACGCCACATAACTGTGAAATGGCCTACTTGTGGCAATGTTTCCAGGTCGATACGAACTGGGTACCTTTAAAAAGTGTTACACGAGGTCGTGGGCGACGATGTTCACTTACCATCAGGTAACCCGTACGCTCGTTTGCCTTGTCTCTTGCCGTAACTTAACGCCGCGCAAGTAAGCAAAGATAAGGGCAAACTATATTATTTGTTTATATTATTAAAAAGTATAAGCTCCTCCAGCGGTTATTATGCACGTCCTAGACTTAAATGCAAGTTGAGTCTTCTCGTTATTTTACAATATTTATTTACTTAGTAATTAGTCCTCTCGCTTTGTATAAAACAATTAAACAAATTTATAACTATGAAAGACGAGCTTGTTTTCTGGTATCATAATTTTTTTTTTTTTTTCCAGAAACTTTTCAAATGCTTATTAAGATGATATTTTAATTTTTGCTTTAAATTTTCATTTCATTCGACATCACAGTACCGCTTTTCACTTTTAGCTAGAATTTAAAATATAACCTGTTGAGTGTTGGAACTTAACGCCGTTGCTTGTCTTCCAAAGGGGGTACTTAAAAATAATTGAACCCATCACCGTTGTTGCTACACTCAGACACTATGCTACTGCCGCTTAATTTTTTTACCGCGCAATACTGTTAAAACTGTGTGGTTCCGTAGGAACTTCCTTCCACGCGCCGCCAAACTGAGGAATGGCCTAAGTGAAGAAACACGTCTACTTCCACTTTAACGGCTGGCAAAGCACCTGTAGGTCCTCTGGTGGTAAACAGAGTCGTTGGTGGCAGTGATCACTTACCATCTTTTCCATATATTATAAAAGTATAACGTAGATTACTAGCTCCTTGCAAAAATATATTCGATTAAATTCAATTATATCTTAAATTTAATCAGCTAGCATCTGTACCAAAACGGCTTCCATAGGCCACAACCACATCTAATTATATGAATTCTCCAATATTTTCACTCTAAACCGCCTTTTATCCCGCAATTTGCATTTATAAAGCAATACTATGAGCCCAGGCATTTCGAGGGCCAATTTTAATAAATTAAATTTAGTAGTCCTTTCGACACCTTTTCCTTTATTGTAATGAAATTGAATATCAAATGTAAATCGAGAGAATACCTTGTTTAAATCATTTATTTTGAGTAATCTATTTAAACAAAATTCCAGCCAGATATACATTTAAAATCAGTTCTAATTTTAGTACTGAATACAAACGAAGCTTCACAGAGGGAACTTAGTAATCTAGCGTTAATACATTCCGTTGCCATTATAAAATTTCTATTCTCCACCTTACCGACTTTTGGGTGCATTAATTATAATTTTGTATGAATTCTTTTAAGATGTAAATTATTGGGAAATTAGGTAAAAAAAAATATATAGATACTACAAGAAATTTTGTTCAGAAGATCATTATATTAAACTTTTTAATAAGGTCACGTAATAATGCCACTGGACTCTAGTAGTTAATAACGGGGATCGCTATAGCTAATTTGTTAAAAACTTTCCACAATAAAGTTAAAATGCTGTGAAAATATTAAAACTGGTTGGATCATTAAATATGATTAATGTCGATTACTGACTGTGTTATTTAATGAGAAAACTAGACGAAAACAATTTGGATAACCTTGAATTAAATTTTAGTGAGATTAACTCAGTAACTCCAATTACTTATATTACTGGTCTTTTTATACAATGAACTTAATTATCTTTTACTTCTAGCTATATATTGGTCGGTTAATTTAAAAGATTGGTTTTATTTTGCGCGGCGTTGAGTTACGCTCCACAATACGCAATGCCTGGAGAATTTGACGGAAAATGGGGAAAGGAAGTGGCTTAATGGGATTGAAGTATCTTAACATTAGGTTCTCAGACTCCCTTTACCGACAAGATATATACAAGACACTGTGATGCTAAAAGAATATATTTACACAGAGTTTTATTTCAGAGTTTTTATTGGGGAAAATAATGTCTCAGCAATGGGTTTTCTCTACCAACGTAGCATTCCCGTATAGCAGGATGCGGGAAAAAGCGATAACTTGTTTTTTCTAAAAATCTATATCTATAAATATAAAATCGAAAGGTCACTCACTCACTCATCACGAAATCTCAAAAACTACCAGAGCTAGGAGTTCCAAATTCTGTACGGAGGTTATTTATAGGACGTAGGCGCTCGCTAAGACGGGAATTTGCAATATTCGATTCCTAAGGGGTTGTTTTCGGGGTTGATAGTTTGTATGAAACTTCATGATTACAAGTGCTAGGAGTCTTTAATTTTGCACAGGAGTGGCTTTTTATGACAGAAATTAATAATAACGTAGTTCACGCAGGCGAAGCCGCGGGCGGGCCGCTAGTAATATCATAAGCAAATAATACAAGTTCCAGCACAAATATCTTTAATTGAGTTCTCACATCGGCATTTCCAAGAGACCTAACTAATTCAATTAGACAACTAAAATTTATTACCAACTATAACATCTAGATGTACAATTGTTTTATACAGCTAGATGTTTAGATATGTGTATAAATACACGGAGTGTTCCAGATAAAGATAATTTATATAATAAGTAAATCTTATCCTATCCTATCCTACATCCTATAAAACAAAGTCGCTTTTCGTGTCTGTCTGTTGTTTCTAACTCTTCTTCTTCTAAACCACCCAACGGATTTTGGTGCGGTTTTCACCATTAGGTCGAGTATTTCTCACGGAAGGCTATTATAGTTTATTATTTGTACATTCTTATGTAAATTAACATTAATACGATAAATGTGTATAAAGTCCTACCCGTTGAGACACTTTCGCGCATGCGCTGCTTTAATGGTAGTACTACATGAAAAAAATGTACTGGGATATTGTTCCTCTTAATAAGATCTACAAAAAAGTCAGCGACAGCATGTTCGAATCTTTTAAGGATAACGTGTAGTGATCATTTTTCTGTCTAANTATAAGAGACAGTCATATTTCTGTCTAAAAATAATAATTTCAATATATTTTTTATTGTGAGGGATATTTTTCCATAATGGTATTAATCCTTATCCTTTAAAATACTTTATTCATTTTCTACGTTAAACGAAGATAGAATTAGCTTTTTACACTATTTCGAAATTGCGAATAGTTTTAGAGAAAAACGCATTTAATTGTTGATACATCAGCTGTATGTTACTCATGTTTCACTTATCCCTTCCTCTCAGCATATAAATAAGTATATTAGTTACGTTGGCATTTAATGTAGATCAAAACTGTCTTTTACTGTTTTTCATTTTAATAAGCACTTTAGAAGTTGTTACAATATCAAAAAATCCTTACTGCGAAACGGCTTATTCGCAAGACGGCGCACACAAGTGAAATTTACGTAATTCGTGGCCAATATTCAAAAAATAAAGTTAATCTAATTAAAGAATAGTAACCTAAATTACATACTAGACTTCTTTATCTATCTAATGGTGGTTAAAGAAAAGCTTAATTAATACTTTTTATTTTATTACTTACACATATCAACAAATAGAGTCATTGTCTAAAAGAATGATCTAGTATCAGATTGTACTATCTTTAAATCACGTTTGATATTTTTTTAGTGGATATGAGAACTAAAAAATTGTGGATTCTATATCTTTAGGTAAAACATCTTTATAAAAAAATAATCAATTACTTAACATTAAATACGATTATGAAGATACATCGTTTTAAACTTAAGGCGATATTTCATTAAATTATTTTTATTCTCATAGTAAAAATGTTTATACTTAACCACGCTCAACCAGTATTTTTTTATTAGTTAACAAGTAAATTTTAGTAGCTTTCATATGGTACTAAATTTAGCTGCGTCTACTTGCGAAAACTCTACAAAATTAAATTTTAAATATATTAATAACCACTCTCAGACGGTCCCCATTATACTCGTAGTATACCGATTAGCCGAAGAAAATTGGTAAGTTTTACTCAATGGATGATTTGTAATGACCACAGAACTCGACTTTACCTCAAAAACAAGCAAAGTTTTATCCTCACGATTAGGCTGAGATCCCAGGCCCCCCAGACCTATGTCATTATACCAAAGCTGAAATTTTGCATATAGTAAACTAATATGTAGTTAAGACTGTAAGCGAACTTACTAACTCGAACATGGGGTTCTTTCAAAGGTAACTCCATACAGGTACATCTATGTCTAGGAGGATGATTGCTATAATTACGTGGAATTACGATTAGGGGCTGGGATCCTGAACCTGGGATCTTGAACTAGATCTTATAATTCTCTGAAAAAACCAGAAAAAAAATTAGTATTTGCGACCAATTAAAATAATATTTAGACTAATAAATATATTTTATTAATATTGACCGACTTTTAAGTAAATTTCACCTGTGTGTTTCACCTGTGTGCGGCACAAGCGCGTCCGCCGCGCCCGCCTGCCTTACACACATCGGTGGTTCAGTAGTAGAATGCTCGCCTGCCACGCGAGCGGCCCGGGTTCGATTCCCGGCCGATGCATTCTATTTAATTCTCCTCACGTAGTGCTTGCTTTTCATCAGGGACAGAATACCCTCTTCAGCATTAACCACAAGCTCGAAAAAAAAAACCCGCCTGCCTCTATAGCAACGAAGATTTAGATGCATTTGCACGTATTGGGTAATTGGAGTTGAATGTATTATTTCAGCGCGATATATTTGGTCTTATATATATTTTTGTAGTTATTAGTAGGTAGGCTTTTGTTTATAATTTCTTCTGTTTAAAATAGTCATTTAATTATCTAAAAATAGTCATTTAAATATATTTTAATAAGTACTTGAAAAGATTAGAGCACAGATTTAAAATTACGGTACCTACTAAAAAATCCTTGCTGTGTAAAACGATTGGAAAATCCTTATCGAAACTACGAAAATGCGGGTTGCATTAGGGTTTAATTAATTTTTACATTATCTTAAGTGCTTTGCAATCATACATTATATGAATAATCCAATAGTAAAAGCGGGCGAAGCCGCAAGAGGATCACTAGTACTTTATAATATACATTCTTTTTTTGTTATTTTTGTTATTGACGACAATTGACATATCCATGATTGGAGCGATGATTGTGATTCCTTATTTTTATTAGAAAAATAATGTTCTATCGAAAGTACCACAGTGAGAAAGAAAAAGAACCTGCTCTGGTGGTTTCAGCACGCCAAGAGAATGAGTGACGAAAGAATGAAAAAAAGGACTTAAGAATGATAAAAAGGTAGGATATATTTTTTCTGGACACGGACATACGTCTTTTGTATAATAGATATCTGACGCAGTCGGTTAAAAAGCAACACTCTAGGTAAATATAAAAAATCTATATCTATACTAATATAATAAAGCGGAAGAGTTTGTTTGTTTGTTTGTGTTTGTTTGTTTGAACGCTAAGATCTCTGAATCTACTGGTCCGATTTACTTTGTTTTTGTTTTGTATGAAAGCTGCATTCTTCAGAAGTGCTATAGGCTATATAATATTACATTACACATATATACTAATAAATTAAAATACTTTCTAATTTGACATGCAATTTATTCTGCCATGTTAACAACAAACAATCCTTATAAAAATAAATATGACAGTCACTTTTAGCATTTTATCTAGATTGAAATTATAGTTTACTGTATAACATCCTAATAAATAATTAAGGAGATGTCACTGATTCGAAATGACCTAGTCTTCGGGCGGTATAGAATATCCTTTAGTTACGTTTACTTCTTTTGTTGATTCATTTCAATTACTCAGATATTTTTTCTAATAATATGTCTCTGCTTATTTTTCTTATTGATTATATAGGCTTATATTTTCTTACGAATTCTATTGAAAATTGAAAATAATTTCACAAATATGTTTAATAAATATTCATATAGTTCAAGCAGGCGTAGCCGCGTCCGGGTCCACTAGTATATATATATAACAATATATTTTAATCAAATAAAAAACCATATAGACAGCCTGGCCCGTAAAGTGCGTGACATTACAGTGGCTGAACACGCGAACGTCTACGCCTCTATAACTCCTATTGAGGAAGAAATACGAATAACATTGAAATATCATTACTCGATTGACTTTCTGTGTTTTTATTGATATTGTGTGTGTATACATTAAGTATATAATAAAAATTTGAGGCTGTATGACTGTAACGCGACGGGTGTGAGTTCGATCCCCACTCGAGGAAGTGAAATATTTATTTACGTTTATATTTCCATTTCTTCGCTTTGCTGTCGAGGCAAAGCGCGGCGTTGAGTTCTGCCACTCATTTATTATTATTTTTTTATAATAAAAAAAATATTTTTTTATATAGCAAAGAGTTTGTGTTTTTATAGGGGTTGGTGAATGACTAGAAGCAACTTAAAAATAAACAAATTCTGACTGATTTTTCTTTTTATCTTAACGTATCTCTCGCTTCTTTGGATTTCTTTTTCAATTACAAATTTAAGAAATGTTTTTATTTAACTTCTTTTTCCCCTTCTTAAGCGGTAACACTCCATTGATCTAATAATAATCAGTTTAATTTACGAACTCGTGCATATGGCGGAACCCGACGCCGTGTTTTTCCCAGTATTCATAAGATTATAATATATATTGTATAGAAACCCTCTTTTTCATGTACTCTATTTTAGTATCAATACGTAAAATAAAAATAATATATAATTAGATATATTACACATAGAGGGGAGAACTACTATTAAAAAGTAAAATCGTGTCGGGTATTTTCTGTAATCCTCTCTAACAGCGCTTCTACAAACTTCAAAGAGCCTATATGAGAATATTCAGCGTTCTACGCCGCATAATATCGCCTGTGTCATTTAAGTAGATACGTTATAGAAACCAAAACAAACAAGCGGTAATGTGGAAAAGATCTGTAATGAAATTGTGAACTGTATTCGCAAATATAAATTGCTTTCGAGTCGAATTGCCATTTTGATACAATTTCGTGTGTAACAACGCTTCTGTTTCCATTGTTATTTAACTACGAACGCGAGAATTTTACTTAAATTATCATCAATAAACGAATTTCATACAATATGAATCTAAAACGAAGTAAAAATGAAAGGAGAGCCTGATTTTTTGAACGCCAGAAAAAAAATAGGCTCTGGTCTTACCATAGATTTGTCTGCATATTTGATATTAATTTCAGCTTGAAACCTCTACGCGCTCTCGAGATAAATAGTCTTTACAGACGAATAACAATGTGATCCTACAAGAGTTCCATTTTAACCTTTTGAGGTACGGAACCCTAAATATTAAGAATAAGGACGCATCTAAGAAGCAGCCCGTGTGTCATATACAGAGTGTTTTATCTTCACCACTTTAAATGTTAGCACAGTTTTTTCTACTATTAAAAAGCCCAATGTTATATTACAGTAGTTGTTATAGAAAATAGGTCATTATGTAAAATAGAAAATGTAAAATAGTGGCATCTTGTTTACGTTATTGATATCTATGCATAACTGCCGTACTTGTAATACAGCTTGGATAAAAATAATGAAATGAAAATAATAATCCTACGTCTAAATTATTGACAAATTTGAAGAGAGAGAGTGGAGAGAAG
This sequence comes from Heliconius nattereri, assembly GCA_013403645.1. NCBI lineage: Eukaryota > Metazoa > Arthropoda > Insecta > Lepidoptera > Nymphalidae > Heliconius > Heliconius nattereri. The sequence goes on from JAAIXI010000223.1 coordinate 2,360,218, forward strand.
TTACAGAAAAAAGTGTTTTACCCTATATACTGCTCCTTCTATCCCTCGATGTACTCACAACCTGCAACCAAAGATTGTAAGAAGAGAGCTCATTATATATGCTTTATATTATAAAAGTATACATATTACTGAAACTGAAATATCTCACAAAGTTTTATACTTTTACTATTTAGAAATTTGCTATCCAGAGGATGTCCTGACTAATATCTGTCCGATATTTGTTTGTGGGCATACGGGTACGCGACCCCGGATCCTCGAGCCGCCACTCTTACATCCTCATCCAGTCCGTAAGAATGGTGTCCTAACT